>SSNP01000139.1:307085-376818 GCA_006937955.1 Pachypanchax playfairii | reverse complement strand
CCCCCCCCCCCCCCCCCCACACACACACAGACACACTATTCTCACGTGAAACCATAATGATTAGTATAATATTTACAGATTTTCTTGTGAATTATGGGCATTTTCCCGATGGATTTTTCTCTTTTAGTTTAGTTGTTCGGCCTGGCTGGTAAAATAGTAGAAATAGAGGGTACCTAAATTAGCAAAAGATTAATAATGATAATAAAAAAGCTTTTGGACCTGTCCTGCAAATAAACATGTTTGACTCATGAAATCAGCTTGTCTTTCCTTTTGTGTTACTCACATAACTGATTTATTATTTTTTTTAAAGCTGGGCTGATTTTTTTTTAAGTTTCTCTTTTGAATGTAATTTTTTTAAGTTTAAACATTTTTTATTGTTCTATTATTTCCTGCTTTGGCCTTTCAATCGTGAAATTTTATGTGTGGACATGTTTTCAAGTCTTGACTTTCTTGCTAAGAAACGTTTCACCATGTTTCTTACAAACCTTTGTCTCTTTGTTTGTTGATGTGTTAGGTTATTGACCCAGTAGCTCCCAGGTACACAGCATTATCTAGCTCCTACGTGGTTCCTGTTTCGGTTCCAGAGGCAACAGAGGAGATGAAGGAAGTGGCCAAACATCCAAAGGTTAGTGTTTTCTGCTGCCTGATTTGGATCATTCAAAACAACCGCAGCATCTCTCACATGGATATGGAAAAAAATTCAGTCTAATATAAGAGCACATAGGATTTACTGGACTAATTATGCAGAAGCAATGATGTAATAATTTAAAACTGCAGTCACAGTAGAGTTGTCAGGGATGACAGTAGAACTCACGTGAAGTGGTGTCTATAAATATCACCCATGTCACTGTTGTTCAGCTGAAGATCTGCTGCAGCTTTAATCACTTCAGTGTGGCATGTTGCAACTTTGGACTTAAATTAGTCTGAAGAAAATACAGGTCTTTGAACATGGGATTTAAATTCACCATCCAAAATCAAAATTTCTGATTATTTGATTACTAACTGGAGGTTATCCGGGACTTTGTCTACCTGAACTCAACAACCTCACATTGCCGCTCTCTTGAAAGCTGAGCAAGCGTTTCATTAAGGCAGCTATCGCCATGTCCAGACTGAAACAGTATGAACAAGGCAAGCCAACACAGAAAACAGAGGACCAGGTCTATGGTGACTGCATCATAAACAGAGTAACTATTTACAAATTACTTTTAAAGGTGGTATGTGGAACATTTTTATAAAAAGCAATATTTTTAACATGAAAATACAGCATTTCCTTTAAAAATTATATTTGAAGTAAAATATTACAAAATATTAATTTTGACGGGCACGACGTTGGCATTTTGTTTACATCTACCAGCCAATAGCTGGCAGAGCAGCGGGCACCATTTTGGGTTGCCTAATATCGTAAATACTCCAGCACAGTGAGGCTGGTACTGTGGAGTCTGCAGGTCAAGCAGCTGGACACACTGGGGACATGTGGTGATTACAGTATATGTCTTATTTGCTTGCCATAGAGGGTTTCCCATGTGACGAGCAAGTTCTGTGTGGAAAGTTTTAATAGCAGCTATTAGCAACTAGCTAACACGTAGCTGACGCATGAACTCCTCCGTCATGTTACTCTTTTTGCTTTCCTCCACGTGATTGCTTACATGCCATAGCAACATCATCACTTATGAAAACAAACAACTCTTTTCTCCCCAGTTGATTGTGCACACTGGCTTGGCCAATTAGTGACAATGGGAAATGGCTGAATTCCCCAGGACCTCTATATGAAGACTAAGTTCACTGTAAACATCCCGTAGGGAGATCCCTGCTGCCCTACAAAGACATCTGCAAGACCTAAAGTCCCTCAGTGTTGACCAGAACACCTGGGAAACATTTGCCTCTGTGTGAACGGCTTGGACATGGACCATTCAAAAAGGACTTACCATGTTTCAAGAGATACTTGTCTAACAGTCTAAAGTGAAAAGACTAGGGAATTAAAAACAAGGCTAAACCCCAGAGAGGCAGAGCAGCATCAATCTTCTCCAGTGTTTATTGTAGAAGAGAAGTCACTCTTGCATTGGGCTTTTAATTTACACTCCATACTGCACGAATACCATTCAGCTAGCACCCAGAGTGCAACGTCATGGTCTCTTAAGGCTAACAGAAGACTTCAGACCCATGTCACTGTTGTTTCTGTGTTCAGAACGCTGAGGTGGGAACAAAGGAGGTGTGGTATGGACCCAGAATCCTGGTTGAAGGAGCAGACGCTGAGACTTTCACAGAGGGGGAGGTGGTCACTTTTATCAACTGGGGAAACCTCATCATCACCAAGATCAACAAGTAGGTGTTTATAATTTAATTTCATGTAGCGTTGCATTAAAACTGTCTCATATTCTCACCTGCTTTCTGTCCATTCAGAGGGGTTGATGGTAAGGTTGTGTCTATGGAGGCTCGTCTCAACCTGGACAACAAAGACTTCAAGAAGACAACAAAGATCACCTGGCTGGCTGAAGCGGACAAGGCTCCCTTGCTGCCCACCATCTGCGTCAGCTATGAGCCGCTCATCTCTAAAGCCGTCATCACCAAAGACGACAACTTCAAGGACTACATCAACAAGAACAGCAAGGTAAGTGTTGTGATCTATGTGTTGTAAAAATGTTGTAATATATGCATTAGTACAACTTTGTGTGCATCCTGACTGGACATAGCCCTTAGATCCTGGACGAGCCCCCAAATAAGGCTCAAAGAAAATTATCTCAAAAAGTGAATGTTCTTAAAATTCTTTTATTTGTTGTAGTTGTTTTTTTTTTTTTTTTTTACTTTTCAATAATGTACTTGTGTATTTATTTATTTATTTATTTACTTACTTACTTATTTACTTACTTACTTACTTACTTACTTACTTACTTACTTACTTATGTATTTATTTTTTGCTTTGAACTGAATTACATTTGAAATTGATGGCACCTCTGGATGCATTTACCTTTTGTGTTTTGTTTTTTTAAGAATAGTTGTGCAACACTTCAGTTTACAATTTAGTTTTGTTTTATTCTTAACTTCCACTTGTCTTCCTCTCAGTCGGAGGAGAAGATGCTTGGTGACCCATGTCTGAGGAACCTGAAGAAAGGGGACATTATTCAGCTCCAGAGGCGAGGCTTCTATATCTGTGACCAGCCCTATGAGCCAATCAGGTGAAAGATTGAGACATGACTCTGTTTGGTAGTGTTGCACCTGTTTTGCTAAGCTCTACTTCAAATTGTGTACAGTTGGAACATAAATGTGTTTGTATCTCCAGTCCTAACAGTTGTAAGGAGAGTCCTTGTGTCCTGATTTATATTCCTGATGGTCACACCAAGGAGATGCCAACAGCTGGATCCAAGGATAAAAGCAAGATCCAAGCACCTAAGAACACAGTGAGTTTTTTTGTTAATAGAAAGAAATATAACTGGCAAATATCTACAGCTGTTTTCTCCAATTCCTTTAAATGTTTTGCATCTACAAGACAAAACTTACTCATATACAAGCCAGGTCTGTATCCTAAGTCCGTTTGGTATTCATCTGAGATTAACGAGCATCATATTCAACCATCGAAGCTTTCACCATGTCTACATCCTCCTGTGATTGTATTTCAGTGTTTCATCGTATACGCAGACAAGTTTCAGGTAGAATATTAACCTTCTTGGCACCAAAGTTGCAGAATTGCGACAGGCCTTTACACTATAAATCACACATTGTTTCTAGAGGTGTGCATCTCTACCTGCCTCACGATTCGATCCGATTCCGATTATCTGCCTAAAGATTCGATTTAATTCTGCAATACATCACGATTCTTCGCACTCAATTTTTCAATAACTTACTACAAGCAGTCGGATATTGTTTTGAATTCTTTTTTATAACGGTATACCTGACAAAACATAAATCTTTCCACTGAAGTGAACGACCATTTTTAAAGTGTGCTGCCTATTACTTAAATAAAAAAAATGTATGTATAAAAAATAAAATTTTCAGTACAGCAGCTATAAGACAGGATTCTACATTTCACATGTAGTATACCAAAACAAATAGCATAGGCTTAGCCTGTCTATTTAAAAGTGCAAATATTCAAATAAAACAATTCCTTGTTTTTCATTCAAAGTGTGCTGGATTAAACATTTTTAGCAGCTTAAAGACAAGGACACTTGAGAACCTGGATTGAGTGGGAATCACGATTATGTCACATGCTGCATCGATGCAGAATCGTGCACGGCTGAATCGCGATGCATCTTAGAATCGATCATTTTTCCCACCTCTAATTGTTTCTACCCGCCACTATTAGATGACTCCAGATAACTCCATGCCTGGAGGTCACTATCCTGAATGTTTTAGATGTTTCTTCACACCTGATTCAGATGAATGGATCATTAACAGACTTTAACAGGACTTGTTGAGGAGTTGAATCAGGTGTGTTTAAAGCTATAGTGCGTAACTTCTGTCACCCCCTAGCGGAATTTTGCGTTATTACAACAATGAAGCTGGCGCTTCCATATGACGTATGCCCACCTGTCCCCCCACCCCCCTTCCCCCAACCGCTATCCCTCTGCCGCTGTGATTCGCGATTCCACAACATTTTTATTCTGTTTGAATAAGGACAGCTGTTGAAAAAAGATGGACTCTTCGGAAGAGGTAATTATTGTATTTTTTATTTATTTTCCGCAGAAATGCAAATAGCTTATTACAAACGGGAGACAAGGTGCCTGCTAATTTGTAACTGACGGGTTAGTGAATGATCACCAGGGCATACACGCACGTGAATTCTCTCTTTTTTTAGAACGCAAAACATAGCCACAACTGTCTCTTACCTTTGGATAATCTAATGAGAACTATATTTCCTGAGTAAAAACATGAAACTGAAAGGGACTTCAGACTTTATTTGTGGAAAACTGTGTCCAACGAGTAATATTTCTAAGCAGTATTGATTTGATTGTTATTACTGCACTGATACTGTATCCATATTTTTTGTTGCTGTTATATTAGGCATTGTATTATACTGTATGAAATGTAAAATTGCACCACTACAGCAAGTGTCCAGCTTGGGACATCGAAATAAAAAATCATGAAATCACACAGTTATCCACTGATGATAGTACTTGTACATGGAGTGTAAGAATAGGTTTACAACATATTTGAATTCATATAAAAATGTGTGTAAAGTATTGTAGGGTTATTTTTGTACTTTTTTAGATATGTTATTTACCCGTTTATAACAAGCCAGACATGCTCTGACACATACAGTATTTCATAAATTAGGAGCTTCCCAGCTTCGATGTCCCCTCCAGTCCAGCCAGCTCTGACTATCAGCCACGCAGTAGAGGACGTGGAAGAGCTAGAGGTCGAGGAGGAAGCCAGCCTTCCAGAAGCCGATGAAGAGGAAGGGGCAGAGGTGCAGACCAGCTGCAACAGGAGGACAGGGACAGAGTTGACCAGCTCCGTCAACGTAACCTGGATGAAATGAGGGTTTGTTCCTTTTTGTTTAACACATTCATTTCTTTACATAAACACTTATACTGTGCCATCTTTATTTCCTGTTTTACATTTCCCCATTGTGAGCCAACCTTATTGTATCTTATCCCCAACAGGCTGCATTAGCTGACATGTCTGATGAGGTCAGAGATGACCTCATTGAGAGGCTAGCCACACGCTTCCCAGGTGTCTTGTTTGACATCCTCTCCTCCAGAAATCCACCTGAGTCTCCTGCTGCTAGAACCAGTGCACAACCATGGTGGTGCACATGTCAGAAATGTCAGGAAATGCCAACAGAAGTGGAGAAGAAGTGCTGCCAGCAACGCCCAGAGCACTGCATTAGTAGGACTGCACATCTGGAACTCTTCTGCTTGGAACCTGGCATTCTGCGACTGGCAAGGGGGCTCAGGCATGAATATCTTGGACTGGATGACCTGCAAGACCCTGGGCAGGACAACAGAGAATTCAGGCATGCAGCTTACAGACAATTTGTTTTGTGGCAGCATGGAAGACTACGGGCTGGTCAACGCATTGTCATCCTAAGCTGCTGTGTGTGGCGTATACGGGACAATTTTCCAGACCCCACTGGCAGCTACACAGGCTTCATCCCTGGGCTATTGTGAAACAGCCAATTTTGTTTTATTATTGTCTGCACCTTCTGCTTTTTGTCTATAGTTGTCTACTTGTTATCTATTTATTGCTTTTTATATATATAATTTTAGCCTTACTTTGTTTACTTCTTGTTAGCTGTTTATAGCTGTATTCACAATTACTTTGTTTACATCTGTCTCACTTTACAATTTGACAAGTGCAATATCTGAAAATATATAAATAAATGTCAACACAAAGTATGTCGTCTAGTGTTTATTAGCTTTTTATTTTACAATCTGTCAAATATTTACATGAAGCTTATTGCTGGATGTGAAGTGATGGAGTGGTCTGCAGAAATCGAACCGTAATCCTTTCATCAGAGGAGAATCTAGAAAAGACATGGCAGCAATTAGCAGCAGTTATGGATATAATTGACACATTCTAAAAGACAGTAATGCTGTTTTTTTTGTTTGTTTTTTTAAAATGTACCTCTCCTCTGGAGACCTGGCTCTGAAGCAGCTCCTCTGTTGTTGGTGGCTCCACAGGTGGGAGGAGGCCAAATCTTCTAGGATCTTCCTCCCTGCTGGTCCTTCTTCTTGGCACTCCCTTCCCTGACATCAAATGTCTGCGTATGATTGCCCTTTGTAGGTCAGGGATGTAGCTGTTGGATTTGTGCCTCTTGACTGTGTAAAGGCTGTATCTTCTTGACTTCTTATTGTAAATTTTCTGGTATCTGGGGGGAAAACGGGCAAACCAAAACCTCACATATCAATATACAGTATATTGTATTATAATACAAGTAGTATTTGCAAAGAAAAAACAGAATAATATGGTATGACATACACTCTGTTGCCTTCTTTGGTCAACATTGGTAGTCTGCTGTTGTGGTGGTTGTTGTCTAATGCAGCAAGCAAAGTTCTGGCTTCATACACAGGTGGAGAGAAGGCAAAGCGTTTGCATGCATACATTAGAATATGATTGTGGAAGGTCTCAAGGTCAGATGTCGTCCTGTGAAAAACAGACCCAAAAAAAAAGGCATTATATCATAACATGTTGCAGCCGTATTTTTCTAAAATTCACCTGTTCCGAGTGTGCACATACACAGTACTTTCTGGACAAGTACATCTCCTTTACCTGAACTTCAAAAATTTGGGGACATCTTTGAGCCACTTTTTGTTCAGAACAACTCCAACGAGTGCCATGTAGGCAGGTGAATCTGTTTGGATCCACTCCTTTTCACGGTCTTCATCATTCAGTGGCTCATGAAGGCACCTCCCAAAAGCCCACTCATGACGGCCGGTCACATGGTATAGAACACCTCGCCATAGGCCCTGCAACCAGGAAAACAACTCATCTTTTCTTTTTTCCACTTGGTGACACTGAAAATGTTAGTGATGTTGTGGCCAATGGGTGCATTAGATAGATGCTACTGTATCACATTTCAGTTTTGTTCTTATTTGTGGTTTTAAAAAAATAGAGTAATAGTTAAAGTCAATCAGTTGCAGTTATGTCTGGGACCAATCACTAACTTCATGTATATTGATACAAACAATTTCAGTGTACACACCATGAACTGCTCCATGTTCTGCGCCTCCTTACAGCAGAACCAGAAGTGATTGACTATGTCTTTCAACCACTGCAGGATTTCTGTTTGGCCTTTCACCTGTCCTGCCTCAAAAGGTTAAAAATTAAAATGCCATTAGTGTATGTATTAGCATGTGTCAATCCAGCCATTCAGTGCACAGTATACTGAAGATAACAATCTTACTGCATGTAGTTTCTTGGCCAAGCTTTTTGCTCCATGACACATGTCCAAGGTGTGGATTACTCCCCTGTCACCATACCTCCCACGCTTGGGATCTGTAACATACAGAAACCAAACACTGGTGTAAGTGTGATTCATCCTAAATGCAGCTGGTTTACAGGTATTAGTAACTACACTCACCGGCCACTTTATTAGGTACACCTGTCCAACTGCTCGTTAACACTTAATTTCTAATCAGCCAATCACATGGCGGCAACTCAGTGCATTTAGGCATGTACACATGGTCAAGACAATCTCCTGCAGTTCAAACCGAGCATCAGTATGGGGAAGAAAGGCGATTTGAGTGACTTTGAACGTGGCATGGTTGTTGGTGCCAGAATGGCTGGTCTGAGTATTTCAGAAACTGCTGATCTACTGGGATTTTCACGCACAACCATCTCTAGGGTTTACAGAGAATGGTCCAAAAAAGAAAAAATATCCAGTGAGCGGCAGTTCTGTGGGCGGAAATGCCTTGTTGATGCCAGAGGTCAGAGGAGAATGGCCAGACTGGTTCGAGCTGATAGAAAGGCAACAGTGACTCAAATAACCACTCGTTACAACCAAGGTAGGCAGAAGAGCATCTCTGAACGCACAGTACGTCGAACTTTGAGGCAGATGGGCTACAGCAGCAGAAGACCACGCCGGGTGCCACTCCTTTCAGCTAAGAACAGGAAACTGAGGCTACAATTTGCACAAGCTCATCGAAATTGGACAATAGAAGATTGGAAAAACGTTGCCTGGTCTGATGAGTCTTGATTTCTGCTGCGACATTCGGATGGTAGGGTCAGAATTTGGCGTCAACAACATGAAAGCATGGATCCATCCGTCCTTGGATCAACGGTTCAGGCTGGTGGTGGTGGTGTAATGGTGTGGGGAATATTTTCTTGGCACTCTTTGGGCCCCTTGGTACCAATTGAGCATCGTTACAACGCCACAGCCTACCTGAGTATTGTTGCTGACCATGTCCATCCCTTTATGACCACAATGTACCCAACTTCTGATGGCTACTTTCAGCAGGATAATACGCCATGTCATAAAGCTGGAATCATCTCGGACTGGTTTCTTGAACATGACAATGAGTTCACTGTACTCAAATGGCCTCCACAGTCACCAGATCTCAATCCAATAGAGCATCTTTGGGATGTGGTGGAATGGGAGATTCGCATCATGGATGTGCAGCTGACAAATCTGCGCCAACTGTGTGATGCCTTCATGTCAATATGGACCAAACTCTCTGAGGAATGCTTCCAGCACCTTGTTGAATCTATGCCACGAAGAATTGAGGCAGTTCTGAAGGCAAAAGGGGGTCCAACCCTTTACTAGCATGGTGTACCTAATAAAGTGGCCGGTGAGTGTAGATCTCAGTACAAGCTCACTCATTAGGGCCTTGATTTGAATATGTGCATCAGTGCAAATCTCTTTCAGTGGTATTTCCGAAAGTGGTATCTTTCCGAAAAAAAAAAAAAAAAATTGATAAACATGATGTATCAGCGTCGGAATTAAACTGGACTCCAAACAGTCCGCCTCCTTATATTGTTTCCTTCTCTTTGATTTCGTGCTTGTATGTTCTTTCAATGTAAGTCGCTTTGGATAAAAGCGTCTGCTAAATGACAGTAGTAGTAGTAGTAGTAGTAGTAGTAGTAGTAGTAGAAGTTGGTCCATTGTTCTTATGAAGCCTTCTTTCTCCATTGCAACAGAGTTCCTGTTTTTCTCTCTCTTGTCGACTGTTGTGATGTTGATGATGTCCCGGGACTTACAGTCCATAGTGGTGTATGTGCAGTACTGTGCACAGTGCCCTGTATAGTAACATTATCAATTAAAATCAAATCAAAATCAAAAATACTTTATTAATCCCCAAAGGGAAATTCAAGTGTTGTTGTAGCTCAGTTATTCTTCAGGGAGCCATAGAGAGTTCTAGCTGTGGACAGGAAGGATCTCCTGTAGAGAGTTCTAGCTGTGGACAGGAAGGATCTCCTGTAGAGAGTTCTAGCTGTGGACAGGATTATAAGATTACAATTTTATAATATGTGAGAGTACATGAAACACAGAAGGTGGGAACCATGTAGTGCTAAATAATCTGCTGAAAAGTTTCATAGGTTTGTGCTCAATCCCAAATAATGCTTGAAAGGAATATGATACCAGAAAAAAGCTAACTGGTACAGCAAGTAGGAGCACCAACCTCCCAAATACTGCTTCAACAAGCGTGTTTTTGTCATGTTTTGTTTTCAAGTTTTATTTGGGATTGCCGACTGATAATAATTGCAATACTTACCTGGAGAGTCCATCCTTCCATCCGCTGGAAAAAAATGAAGAGCAAGTTTGTCAAAAGCAAACACTTTATAACAGTTTCAAAAGTTCTAAACTCAATTAACTTCTCTCTTAGGTATCTCTGTGCACTCACCAATAGCTACAACGTGATCCTTGGCATGCAGGCGGTTGATGATTGCTGATCTGTTCTCCTGCCAGAACTCCTTGACAGGGTCAAGACAATAGCAGTCTTGCACGGCAAAGAAAGTGGACTTGGTAACAATGCCCAAGTTCATGAACCTGAACAGAAGTGCAATTTTGTGGTAGTTATTTCCAGACAACAGGATATTGGTGGCCGGCATGAAGTCCCCTGCCTGAAGTCCAAACTTGAAAATGGGCTGAGAGTTCCACCTCCAAAGGCTGTGACCTCGCGAACACACCTGTGAATAAAAGTAACAAAAAACAATAAAAAACATAAATCATTGAAACATCAAATAACTTTACAGTACATTCTATATAAAATGAACCAGATAGACACAACTTTGGAAAACACAAAACTATAGTGCTATAATAGCTTCCTCACCCATTCAATAGTTGTTGCTGTTCCCCGTGAGTTGATGATCACCTCAAAGGGTTGTAGAGCATCACATTCAACTTCCAGGAGAGGGTCACTGTATTTGCATTTCTCCAGTGGTAATCTGAGAAAGCCTGTAAGTTGTCTCAGGTTTTTCTCATATGCTATTGTAGCTTTCTCACCAACAATGTCATCTTCACACAAAACCTTCTGGTAATCAGGAAAAGATGTGATCTCAGGTGGAGCTTCTTCCTTCTCTCTCAAGTCGTGCACCATCTCATCGATACCTACAGTTGGGAGTGTTTCAACAGGGAAGGGCATCTTTAGGGCACCACTGGTTCTATATTGAGAAACAACATATTTTGAGACGGTTAGGAATTAGATGAGTCATACACACAGTTTACACAGAAATATAAAAACCATACACTCTTTAATAACTACTGTTCAATTAAATATTCTGACTATTTTAGAGCCATCAAGGCCACACTGCAGACCTAACATACCGCAAACAGAGAGGGGGAACATAGTCTTCATCAGAGCTTCCATCTTCTTCTGAGTTTGACAGCTCTGTATAAGAGGTGCCTCCTTCTCCCTCCTTCTCCCACTCAATACTAAAAAGAAAACACATTTTTGTAAGTATTCCATATAAATTGGAGATAATTGGGAAAAAAAAAAAAAATTTAAAAAAATTCTGGTTCACATGTACAGTCAACACAACAACAGTGCTGCCATAAATTCTTCCTTGACAATGATGGCCAAATTTGATGTGCATGTGCCTAAGTCACACTATAAATACAACAAATACAGCATTCAAAGGTAACTGTACATTATCAGCAGCACTTACACACTGTTCCTGAGGTTGTTGGCTTCATCCTCATCAACAATATGAGTGTCCTCCATACTCAGGGAGTGCATGCTGCATATAAAAGGTGATATCAATGTATGAGTAACTCAGGCATTATTTCAAAAGAATATACCATAATAAAGCAAGATAATAGCAAGATAAAGCATAATAAAGCAAGACATCTATCACATCCTCCTGATCAGGAAGAGCACCAACCCCGGGCATGTGGAAGATATCGTTCCTAAAAGTGCAAATACAATTGTGGATCTAATGTGATTAGCAAGCAAACCCACTTGGTCTGCAGAAGACCATATAGAAATGTCACGTGTGGACATTTACAAAACAATTAGCAATTAGCAGCTACTAATTCAAGCTGCATGTTGGTCTTAGGACACACAGACACAAACTACTGTACCTTTGAGATTCAGTGCCATTGCTGGAAAGTGATGGGGGATGAGGTGGTCGGATGTTTACGTCAATCTTTATGGGGGTTGATGACAATGGCCCCTTAGCGTATTTTTCGTAACTGTAATGAAAATGATGGAAGTTGTAATTTAGTGTCCACACGCAGCAGATTGATGCATGACATGCTACCGATACTCAGCAAGTGATAACCGACAACAACCTTCTTGATCCATATCAGTCAGGCTTTAAACGAGGCCATTCCACAGAAACTGCTCTTCTCTCAGTTGCAGAGTCATTACGGGTTGCCAGATCGGCTGGTCTCTCCTCAGTACTCGTACTCCTCGACCTGTCTGCTGCTTTCGACACCGTCAACCACCTCATCCTCCTCTCCACACTATTTAAGCTTGGCATCTCGGGGCCGGTTCGTACCTCACAGAAAGATCTTTCAGAGTCTCGTGGCAAGGACAGATGTCCAGTCTGCATGAGCTGGTAACGGGTGTTCCACAGGGCTCAGTCCTTGGTCTTCTCCTCTTCTCTTTATACACCACCTCATTAGGCAAGATCATTCGCTCCCATGGCTTCTCCTACCACTGCTACGCTGACGACACTCAGCTCCTCCTCTCCTTCCCTCCAGACGATACCACCGCCTCAATGCGGATATCTGCCTGCCTCTCAGATATCTCGGCATGGATGAGGGATCGCCACCTTCAGCTTAATCTGTCCAAAACTGACCTCATTGTCTGTCCTGCCAGTAACTCTTTACCTCCACAGATAAGCGTGCAGCTTGACTCCATCACGCTGGTCCCCACAACCTCCGCCAGAAACCTTGGTGTCATACTGGACAACCAGCTGTCCTTCAAAGAGCAGGTTAACTCCGTAGCTCGCTCATGTCGATTCGCGCTTTACAACATCAGGAAAATCAGAGCCTTCCTGACAGACCACACCACACAGCTTCTGGTCCAGGCCCTGGTCTTGTCCCGGATCGACTACTGCAACTCTTTGTTGGCCGGTCTTCCGGCGTCCTCGGTTAAACCTCTGCAGATGATTCAGAACGCAGCAGCACGTCTGGTCTTCAACCAGCCCAAGAAGGCTCATGTCACTCCGCTGCTCATTTCCCTGCACTGGCTTCCAGTTGCAGCCCGCATCAAATTCAAAGCTCTGCTTCTGGCTTACCAGACTCTTACACACACAGCTCCTACTTACCTTCACTCCTTCATCCGGAGCTACATTCCCACTCGTCAGCTACGCTCAGCCGCTGAAAGACGCCTAGCGCTTCCACCACAACGTGGCATGAGATCATTATCCAAACTCTTTTCCTCTGTTGTCCCCCGGTGGTGGAATGACCTACCAAACTCGGTCCGATCCTCAGAGTCGGCACCTACTTTTAAGAGCAGACTTAAGACTCACCTCTTTAAAGAACACTTTCAGTCTTAATGAGGAATTGATTTATGATAGCGATTTGGGCGTTTATCTCTACAAGGAAAAAAAAAAAACAAAAAAAAAAAAACACACTTGATGTATCGGCGTCAGAATTAAACTGGACTCCAAACAGTCCACCTCCTTATATTGTTTCCTTCTCTTTGATTTCTTGCTTGTATGTTCTCTCAATGTAAGTCGCTTTGGATAAAAGCGTCTGCTAAATGACAATAGTAGTAGTAGTAGTAGTAGTAACATAACCAGGGGTGCACATAATATTTTTGGCCTGGTTCTCAGAAGAGAACCTAGGGTTGTTGCTTGGTCCTCACATTTTTAAATGTGTCTCGCTGTGTCTCTTCCGAGCTCCTCTGCTTTGTTTTTGGTTTCATCAAGCTTCAAATTCAGTCTGTTTACTTTACCTGGCTCTATATTTGTTTCAATAAAAATCCTTTAATTGTTGAAAAAATCAAGAGAAACCAGTAAAATATAAAAATACTGGTAAAAAAAAACCTTCAGAGTTCAGGTTGGATTGTTTACAGGTTTGATTGTTCACTTTAATCTACATTTAACGGTTTGGTGTTGAAATTTATTAGTCAGCTGTTGGGGCTTCTGTCATTTACTGTAACTGTTTTTTGTTTTGAAATGATGAGGATGTTTGTAATGTGATGCAGTCAGATAAAAAGATACAGTGGACAGTTATGGGGCATTGATTGCATATTCCATAGTGCTTTGCGCGCATTCAAAATGGCGTGGATCACAGACAAATACGCTGATACTGTTGATTAAAACAGGTGGTTTTCTGTATTTTATAGCACAAAAAGGTAGTTATACACGTCTGTGCCACGATGGTCTATTTGTCTTATTCAGTGAATTTTTTCAGTTTTGACACGATGCAGAATCCTGCAGTCAGCTGCACTGATCTGACTGACTGAAAATCCGTCACACTGGCAAACTGATACACAGAGACAGAGAGAGACGCAGCATCAGCTGATCAGCTGGAACTTTGGCGCTCTGGCTGAGAAAGATATCAGTCAAACAAAAGAAGTCAACGGGATTCTTCATTTATTTGACAATGAACCCCCCCTCTGATTAACCTAAAAATTCACGCAGCTCAGCCAAACCAATGTTAAGTACGCAAACGTGTGTTGCAACTTTTCATCTGGTGCGCATTTTATATTTTGACAGTGTGTGCGGACCTGCGGACCACTTATGTGCACCCCTGAACATAACATATGTTATCTACAGCTCAGCTATACACCGTCTCCACAGAGTAACACTCGCTACACACCATATACTGCTTGCCACGGTACACACTCGCTTCACACCGTGTACTGCTCCATATACCGTCTTTCGCTACACAATGTGGCTAACACCAGGCTGCTAACATTACGTTATGTTCATAATACTTAATACTTAATAATTATTTTATTTTATTTTATTTTTATTTTATGTAAATATTAAAAATGCATACAGCTCCTCTGCCCTGCCACCTTTAGGAAGATCTGACCATAATCTGGTTCTTCTCACCTCCACCTACAAGCCCATCGTTCAGCAGCAACCAGTGATCACAAAAACCATCAAAACCTGGTCTAATGATGCTGAAGGTGCTCTGAAAAGTTGCTTCGAGGCTACGGACTGGAATGTCCTCTGTGAACCTCATGGAGACAACATCAACACCATGACTGAGTGTGTGACAGATTATATAAACTTCTGTGTGGACAGCATCGTACCAACAAGAACTGTGAGGTGCTTCCCCAATAACAAACCCTGGATCACCAGAGACCTGAAAAAGCTGCTGAACATCAAAAAGAAAGCCTTCAGGGATGGTGACAGGGAGTTATTAAAGACAACACAAAAACAACTTAAAGCACAAACAAGGAAGTGCAAGGAGGACTACAGGAGGAAGCTAGAGAGTCAGCTCCAGCAGAACAACGTGAGGGATGTGTGGTCTGGAATGAAGAAGATCACCGGCTTCAAGGTAAAGGGCGACCAGACTGATGGAGGTCTGGACAGAGCTAATGAACTGAACATGTTCTTCAACAGGTTCAGTTCCCCCCCTGCCTCCATCCCCACAGACCACACACCCTCCATGAGCCCACAGCTTTCCTGTCACACCTCCACTTCGTCACCCTGCAGCTCAGTCATGGACCAGAACACTGCATCATCTTCCTCCACCTCAGAGCACCCAAAGACCTCCTCTGCCTCCACCTCCACTCTGTCTGTGACCTGCTACCAGGTCAAGAAACAACTGGAGAAACTGAACCAGAACAAGGCTGCAGGTCCAGATGGTGTCAGTCCCAGAGTTCTCAAGACCTGCTCAATGCAACTATGTCCAGTTCTCCAGCACCTCTTCAACACCAGTCTGAGACAGAAAACAGTTCCTGTGCTGTGGAAAACATCCTGCCTTGTTCCAGTACCTAAAAAACCACAACCAGCTGAACCAAACGACTACAGACCAGTTGCCCTGACATCTCACGTCATGAAAGTCCTGGAGAGACTCTTACTGGCTCACCTCAACAAGCAGGTCAGCACCTTTCAGGACCCATTACAGTTTGCATACCGTAATGGCCTTGGGGTTGAAGATGCCATCATCTACCTGCTTCACAGAGCACACGCTCATCTGGACCAATCAGGCAGCCCTTTGAGGGTCATGTTCTTTGACTTCTCAAGTGCTTTTAACACAATTCAGCCTGCTTTGTTATGTGAGAAGCTCCATAAATTCCAGGTGGATTCCTCCACAACCTCCTGGATTTATGACTACCTCACAAACAGACCACAGTTTGTGAGACTGGGGGGTTGTGTGTCTGGTCAGCAACACTGGAGCGCCACAAGGAACTGTACTCTCACCATTTCTCTTCACGATGTACACCTCTGACTTCCAGTACAACTCTGAGTCCTGTCATCTGCAGAAATACTCTGATGACTCTGCAGTTGTTGGGTGCATCAGTGAGGGACAAGAAGCTGAGTATAGAGAACTGGTCAGTCAGTTTGTGAAATGGTGCAGTAACAATCATCTCGTTTTAAATAGCAGCAAAACTAAGGAGATGATTGTTGACTTCAGGAGGAGAAAGAATCAACACAGCAGTATTTCCATCCTAGGAGAGGAGGTAGAGGTGGTGGAGGAATACAAGTACCTTGGAGTTCAGCTGGACAACAGACTAGAGTGGAAATGCAACACAGAATACATCTACAAGAAAGGTCAGAGCAGACTCTACTTCTTAAGGAAGCTGAGATCTTTTAATGTCTGCACCAAGATGTTGCAAATCTTCTATAGGTCTGTTGTGGAAAGTGCAATCAGCTTTGCAGCCATCTGCTGGGGCAGCAGCATCAGAACCAGAGACTTGAAGAGAATCAACAAACTGATCAGGAAAGCTGGATCTGTGCTGGGAGTATCTCTGGAGCCGCTGGAGCTGATTGTACAAAAAAGAATGCTGGACAAGCTGATGAAGATGATGGAGGACTCTTCTCACCCTCTGCACGACACAGTGATCAAACAACAGAGTGTGTTCAGTGAGAGGCTTCTTCAGGTCCGATGCAAGACCGAAAGATACAAAAGATCATTCCTGCCTGCAGCCATTAGCCTCCACAACAAGAACAGACCTTGATTTTTTTTATTATTGTATTGTTGTCTTCATTGTTGTTTTTATTGTTGGACAAAAAAAACAAAAAAACTACTACAACGTCGGTCACTTTCCTTCTTAGCCAATAGTCCCTCTGCCGAACGTCCAGGATTTTTTTTTTTTTCGTGGTAGGATCCACTTCCCGATAAGTGTGTCTCGGCTGTTTCTTTGGCTTCTCCGCCATGTCGCTTTCCCGTTCTGCCTGCACTCTGCCTCCTGCTACGAGACTCTCCGCTCGTCCTCCCCCTCCCTTCTTGTTGTGATGTAAAAGACGGTCGACATGCAAAGTAAAAATGATGTATATTGAAAAATACAGTGAGATGTTTGAGGAGCCGATCGCCTTAATCTGCATTGTGTCATCTCCTCTAATAGTGGCTTGGCTGAAAAGGACATTTACGGACATGTAAAAGTTACGCACTATAGCTTTAAGTAGGGAAACATCTGAAATATGCAGGACAGTAGCCTTCGAGTCTTGTATGTGGGTTGAGAGACCTACATGATACAGGAGGAGGGAGTAAGGTGGACTCGGCCCCTGTTCACTGCTTTTAGATGAATGACTCTAATAAGCTGTGTCTCCTGGACATGTAGGGACAGATGATTACATGCAGGAAGATTTGTCCTGAATTGTTATTCTGTTATGAAATACAGTTTATTGATTTGTTTAATATGAATACAGTTACAAAAATATAATTTAAATCTATAGTCTTCCAAGGAAATGTGGTAAAAACATGATTTTATATGTAATACAATATTTCTGACAGGGTTGTGTGTTTTACAAGTTTATAACTTATGTATTAGTTGAAAGCATGTAACTTAGACCTGATGACTAGATGTCAGGCAGGATGCTTCAGAGGACTTATTTTATGATGAGGTGTGAACATTTTCACTAAAAGCTCTTCTCTAATGAATAAACCATCCGGGAGACTCGATGCCATGTGACTTTTCCACTCAATAAATCATTTTTTTCTCTTTTCTCTGTTTGTAGTCTGCCACCACTGCCAAAGCTCCTTCAAGCAGTTCTCCAGCTCCTTCCTCAAACTCTGCAGCTGACCTGTTCTCTAGCATTGTAGCACAAGGGGAAGCTGTCCGCAACCTGAAGGCTGCTAAAGCTCCGAAAGACGAAGTTGATAAAGCTGTTCAGCAGCTGCTTTCCCTAAAGGTAACTATTATACACAAAACTGATTTAATTAGTATGTATGGAAATGAATAAAAATCATTTTTATTTGACTCTAATTTAATTTTGCAGGCTCAGTTTAAGCAACAGACAGGTGTAGACTATAAACCAGGTATGGCTCCTCCCACCTCCGCCCCAGCCCCGCCTACATCAGACGTTTCGTCCTGTCCGTACACCATTGTTTCTCAGCAGGGTGAGCTGGTTAGGAAGCTGAAAGCAGAGCAGGCACCTAAGGTATGAGACATGTTTTCACCCCCTTCATGTACATCTGTGGAATTACCACTTGTGTTCTTATTCATTTATGTTTCAGTGTGTTTAAAACTAATTTTTCCCTCGTTGTCTTCGTTTCTTCCTGAGTCTTGCATCACTGCTGATCACGAGTCGTCCAGTCACTGCTCACCTCCCTGTTCGTTCTGCATGACAGTCTAATTTGGTCATAAGTTCCCCAAATTTTAATATTTTCTTACTGGGTCCAGGACCAGATCGATGCTGCAGTGAAACAGCTCCTCGCTCTCAAGGCTGAGTTTAAAAAGCTCACTGGTCAGGATTACAAACCAGGGATGGCCTTTCCTGCTTCCTCTTCGTCCTCGTCTTCGTCCTCCTCTTCATCATCCTCCTCTGCGTCCTTCTATTCCTGTTCTTCTTCTAGTCTGTATGAGCATGTCGCACAACAAGGAGAAGTTGTGAGGAAACTGAAATTTGAAAAAGCCCCAAAGGTATTTAGATGCAAAAGAGCATTAAAACCCTAATTATCCTGTGTGACACGCAGATAATAAAACTTATTACGTCTATATGAATCATATCAACATTTTGATTGATAAAAGTTTTAATAACACATCATCCACATTAAAATGTGTAAGACAGATGCATGAAAGGATCTGTATGGTGTGACTGAAAAATCCTGATATTTTAAGCATCTGATCTGAAAAATATCTTTAAATTAAGGTGACAAGTTTTTTTTTTGTGTGTTTTTCTTCAGGACCAGGTTGATGCAGCAGTGAAAAAGCTGATTGCTCTGAAAGCTGAATATAAACAGGTTACAGGTCAGGAGTACAAACCTGGAGCAGCTTCAGCTCAGAAGACTGCTGCTCCAGTCCAGAACAGCCCTGCTCCTGTTGCTCCTGTTGCTCCTGCTGCTCCTGCTGCTCCTGTTGCTCCTGTTGCTCCTGTTGCTCCTGCTGCTCCTGCTGCTACTGCTGCTCCTGTTGCTCCTGTTGCTCCTGCTGCTGCTGCTGCTCCTGTTGCTCCTGTTGCTCCTGCTGCTGCTGCTGCTCCTGGCCTCTATGAGAAGGTTGCTGAACAAGGAGAGGTGGTCAGGAAACTAAAGGCAGAAAAAGCCCCTAAAGTGAGATGTCCCCATTTTATTAGGTTTTGTAGCATTTGGTAGTTATGTAGCTACTCGTGCTAATTGGACTAAATGTTTGTGTGTTTTTCAGGAACAGATTGATTCTGCAGTGAAGCAGCTGTTAGCTCTGAAGGGGGAGTACAAACAACAGACTGGTCAGGATTATAAGGTTGGTTTAAAAACTCCAGCCAGCCCTGCACAGACCCAGACCAACTCTGCCTCCATCCAGCTCAGCTCCTCTCCACAGGCTCAGGAACTTTTCTCACAGGTGGCCCAGCAGGGGGAGGTGGTGAGAAAACTGAAAGTAGAGAAGGCTGCAAAGGTAAAGAATCTCATTGTTCATCTTCAAGTACAGACAGCAGAACATGTGTTGTTCAAACATATAATCTCTGGATAGTCTCAAAGTTGTTTCAGAGTGAAACTGAAAAAGCAGGTAATGCAGAAGAACATATTGTTACTGGTGTATTTCAGGAGCAGGTGGACCAAGCTGTGAAAACTCTTCTGGAGCTGAAGAGCAAGTACAAGTCTCTCACTGGAGAGGACTATAAACCAGTAGCTGCTGCTGGAGCCACTGGAGGAGAAGACAAAAACCGCAAGGAGAGGGAGAACAAGTCTGAGAAACAGGGAGGAGGAGGAGGAGGGAAGAAGGGTAAAGGAGACAAGGCGGGTCAAAGCAAGGAGTCAAGTGGAGGAGCAGGAGGTGGAGATGGTCAAGGTCCCAAAAAACAAACACGGTGAGAGACTGAAGACTGGTGGACGGAGCACATCAACACACTCGTCATCTGTCTCAGATTCAAGTCATCAGCTAACATGTTAAACAAAATGAGACTGAAGCTTTCTGATTTTATTTTAGGGCAAAAGATGATCATCAAACAAAATGTTATTTTAATTTTTCCACCTCAAATGTTGATTCACTTTGTTACGCTGCATCTTTAAAAGTCTGATGTGGGTCTCTATGTTCAGTTAAGGTCCAAAACTTTGTTTCTGGGGTCAGATAAATGTGCTGCTGATGTCAGGTACATTACAGGTAACTGTACTCTCTCTTAGCTAATAAAACTCTATATCAAGTCACCTTTTCAGACTTTATTTTCAATCACAGTATTATTTTTAAAAGATATGTTTGGTTAACATCTGTTATCCAACAGAACAGAATAATCTGAGGCATCTAGCAGGAGTTTAGATGTTGTAGTTTAGTAAGAGTTTCAACACAAGTCTCGTAAAGTTCTGAAACACGTTGGTTTCTGAGAATGTTGATGTGGACATAGAAGATGGATCATTTAATTCAACAACCATAAATTGCTGAAGAGGGATTTTTGTTTAAAATTGGTGAGTCTGAATCTTTGTGGTTTTTTTTTCTGCATCATTCTGGTTTGTTTGGAATCAGCCTTGAGATTGCAGGTCTTTGTCCTGCTAAACTTCTAACTGCATTTTTAAAGCTAAGACGTAACTCAAAGTTGAAAATATCACTCTGGTGTGTGCATACCGACATTAAGGTTAACATTTAGTTTTTAGAATTCACCAGAAATGGTGCTCAGATGCAGATGTTGTGTGGAGTTGCTGTGTGCGAACAGTTCTGTTAAAGCAAGTAACCGACAGCTTCGGTTTGAAGGTGATGACTCCTGCTGCACCGCTTTCAGATCAGTGTGTCCCATCTTTCTGTTAACTGCTTTCTTGTCATTTAGCACATGCTAACACATAACTAAGATGTTGATTGTGCTAAAAATGCCTAGCGGAAACGTGTTGGTGTGTCTCACTGAGCATGTCGACACATGACACAGCCTCACTGAGACACCAGGAGTTGGGAATGTTTTATGATGTAGATTTAGTTCCTCAGATACTTTTATTTCAATAATTTCCCCCCAAAAGAAAAATAGCTTAATGCTGCAAATGGACCAAAAACTAAAGGATGTTTGCTTTGGGTGGCATGAGGACTTGGAGTGGAAGGTGCATCTCTGATTTTGCATTTTGATTTTTCTTCAGATTGGATGAACTAATCAGACATGAACTGAAGAAGAAGTGTGTTTGTTTTCAGCGTCATGATTTCAGCCAGATTCACACAAACAATTAAGATGTTTTTGATTGTCGCTATGATTTAGCTCAGAAAGGGTTATCACGTAATGACAAGTTAGATATTATAATATTTTGAGGTACTTTTATTTGGCTTTGTGTCTAAACATCTTGATATTTTTCCTGTTTAGTTTAGTGCATGTTTTAATAAAATGTAGGGACTAAAATGTTGTGATCAGAAGATGAAGTTGTGGTTTCCATCACACTAACTCACCTGTGTGTCTCCTGTCAGGTTGGGTTTGGAGGCCAAGAAGGAGGAGAATCTTGCTGACTGGTATTCTCAGGTGAGTCTTCTTCACTCCTTCCTCTGTGATCCAAGTCCAGCTGGTCTAAAGGTTTATGTTAATCCACTTTCAGGTCATCACTAAAGCAGAGATGATTGAGTACTACGATGTCAGTGGCTGCTATGTGCTGCGGCCGTGGTCCTACTCCATCTGGGAGGCTATAAAAGACTTCTTTGACAGAGAAATTAAGAAGCTAGGTGTGGAGAACTGCTACTTCCCCATGTTCGTCTCTCAGGCTGCTCTAGAGAAGGAAAAATCCCACATAGAAGACTTTGCTCCTGAGGTAAATGGTAGCCATTTTTTCAATTTTACATGAAAAACTGAAATTCAGGTGTGAAGTTCAGGAAAAAGGGAAACTAGTAAAACAGCAAAACAGTTTTTTCTCGAAGTGAATCAGCCTTTTAATTTGCTTCTATAAAAATAAGTTTTGAAAAGACAGAAGCAAAACATGATTAGTTGCATTAAGGATGTGTATAAAAACTCAAAATCATGAATGAAAAAGTGACCTGTGGTTGTGTAATCTTTCAGGTTGCCTGGGTAACTCGTTCAGGAAAGACTGAGCTGGCAGAGCCCATCGCTGTCAGACCCACCAGTGAAACAGGTCTGATGTGAAGAGTCAAGCTCAGCAGAAACAACCAAAACAAAGATTTTTTTTGTGTTTTAAATTAAGCTGCATATGTATTTTTATCTGTTTGTTTTGTTGATTTTAGTGATGTATCCTGCCTACGCTAAATGGGTCCAGTCCCACAGAGATCTGCCAATCAAACTCAACCAGTGGTGTAACGTCGTGGTCAGTAAACAAATCCTACCCTCATTACTTTCACTTGTATGTATGACTCCTTCCTTTTCAGGCTTTTAATGCTCTCTCTCCACCGTGAATCCTTATAGAGATGGGAGTTCAAACATCCACAGCCCTTCCTGAGGACACGCGAGTTCCTCTGGCAGGAGGGACATACAGCGTTCGCTACAAAAGAGGAAGCAGCAGAGGAGGTAACAGACCTGAGAGTACTGCATCAGAGCTGCAAAGCCTGGTGCGTTCTCACCGACCCAACCGTCAATGTCAGAAGCGTCAAGTTTACATGTAAAGTCTATGGTGGAGTCCGTCAGAGTCTCTGCGTCGCTTTGTGAGCGTTAGCAGCGTTGAAGCTTGAAACGCGAGCAATGCAGAAGTTTAGCTAGATGAACTTTTGACGCTTTTGAAGCGGCATGTCAACCAATCAGAGTGTCTCATCGTAGTGACGTCACTGCACGTAACCTGAATGAAGCAGGAAGTCTTCAAACAGGGCGCGGGACAGACGGAAGTAGCGCTGGAAGCTAACCTCATCCATATGTAGCTCCTGGAGCAAATGGTTTAACTCCTCAAACTCAGAACGCATCTGAAGAATGGGGTGTGTCCACAAACAGAGTAAATAAAGCCAAGCCACTCTCTATATGATCCGCCATAGCTCAGAACATCCGATAACAAAGGAAGCCCCGCCTACACGTTCTTTTTAACGGTCAAGCGTTACGAGCTTCAACGCCTACGCGCTCTGACTGGTAGGCGTTACAAGCTTCAACTTTCAAGCGTCAAACTTGAAGCGTTATGAGCGGTGCTTGACGTTGACAAAGCGGCCGGTGTGAACGCACCATAAATCCCCCAAGAAGATAGATGAGCTGCTCTGAGATAAAAACAATGATCCTTTATACATTCTTTATCTGTAGGTTCTGCAGATCCTGGATCTGTATGCCAGAGTCTATGAAGAGCTGATGGCCATCCCTGTGGTGAAGGGGAGGAAGACAGAGAAGGAAAAGTTTGCTGGAGGAGATTACACAACAACTGTGGAGGCTTTCATCTCTGCTAGTGGTCGAGCCATCCAGGTAACACACTCGAGTCAAACAGTTTTCACACAGCTCAACCAGGAATTAAACAGCAGATATAATTTCTATGAACAACATGACCTGTAATGCAGAGAAAGAACAACAGTGACACATGTAAAGGACGGTGCAGAAATCCTCTTTCCTGAATGTCTCACGCTCAACACGCAGAGTTCAGAGCTGAGAAACATGTTAATGTTATAGATAAAAGTGACTGAAGTTTGAAATGAGCAGCAGCTGCAGGTCAACAGGATCTTTCTGCATTCTGAAATGAGCTGCTGTCGCGAGGACGTGTCATGAACATTGTTCACAGCTGTCACAACACAAACACACAACCAGTAAAAACAGATAATCAGAGAGAGAGATATGCAGAATTCCACCAGAGTCACACGTATATCAGGATCTGACATCAGTGACTCTATGAGAGATTTCTGGGTGGATTTTGGTCTCTTTTCTTTCTCTTTCTCTCCTTCTTCTGTTCTGATCTGATTGTTCATCAGTAACATTCATTTACATCCATGATGACACTGAGACTGACTGTGTTTGAGCAGCAGAACTTGAAGCCTGTGGAACTGATTTCAGCGTAAACATATTCGGCTGTGAGCATCAAAACTGGTTCTCTCTCCTGATTCAGTTTCTCATTCAAAAAGAGACAAACACTCAGAAACGACAGATTATTGATCTGATTCTCTATTTTCTCTCATAGTAAATCACTTTGTTTACATCTCTTGTTCTTGTGTTTCATCACTTCCGGTTGTGCAGCAATATTTCATAAATCTGCTTATTTGAGGCTTTATTACTGGAAATCTGTTCATCCTGGTTTATGTGGAAAATTGGCTACTGGACACAAATATAACACTAATAGATAAGAAGTAAAATAACAAATGAAAGTCGTATGTTGGAGACTCTATAAAGAAGAACTATCACGGATCGATGGCAGAAACTTTATTGAACTTTCCATTCTGTGTGGTCAGGGTGCTACATCACACCATCTGGGTCAGAACTTCTCCAAGATGTTTGAGATTGTGTTTGAGGATCCTAAGCGACCAGGTGAGAAGCAGCTGGCTTTCCAGAACTCCTGGGGCATCACAACCAGGACCATTGGTGTCCTCACCATGGTCCACGGAGACAACATGGGACTCGTTCTTCCGCCCAGGGTTGCCTGTCTGCAGGTAGACTGTTACACTCACAGACTTTAGTTTTGTTTTTAGAACTGATGAACTCTTTAAAGAGAAGAAATCCACTTTTTATGAATTACAAACTATTGTTAAACTAATAAACTATTGTGTTTTCTGTATTTTTCACAGGTTGTCATCATCCCATGTGGAATCACTGCAACCTTGCCAGAGCAGGAGAAGGAGCAGCTGTTGGCTCAGTGCTCCAAATACCTGAACAGGCTGCAGGATGCTGGAATCCGGGTGAAGACTGACTTCAGAGACAACTATTCCCCAGGGTGGAAGTTTAACCACTGGGAGCTGAAGGTCATTTATTTAACTGTATAACTGTTTGTGTGCAGAAAAAAAAAAAAAGTACATTTCACCTAGAGATCAGGTTAAACAGGGTAGAAAATGTGCTTTGTTTATTATTTTGTTGTGTCTTTCTTCCATCCAGGGAGTCCCAGTCCGTCTGGAAGTGGGTCCCAAAGACATGAAGCAGAAGCAGTGTGTTGCAGTGAGGAGGGACTCAGGTGGAAAGGTGACGATTCCAGAGGTTGAGGTGGAGAAGAGGCTGATCGACATGTTGGAGGACATTCAGAACAGCTTGTTTAAGAAGTAAGAACACTGTATTAGATTTAGAATAATTTGGTATTTCATTAATCAAATGACAGTTCACGTTCTTGCTTTCATGACAGTAATTCAACCAGCAGGGGGCAGTGTTACATTAGAAAGAACTAACGCCACTAAAAGGATGTGAATCTATATAAAAACAGTGTTTGAAACAGTCCTTAATGTGTGTTTCAGGGCTTTAAATGACCTGCAGAGTCACATGGTGGCTGTAGACACAATGGAAGAGTTCCAGAAGGAGCTGGACCAGGGCAAGGTGAGTGTCCTTAAACTGTGAGACAAACACTTCTCTGCCTTCCTGATCAGAGGAAATAATCTGTGAAACATTGGTCATTCTTAATAGATTGTCCAGATCCCATTCTGTGGAGGAATCGAATGTGAAGACTGGATCAAGAAAATCACTGCCAAGTGAGTCCTACTGAACCGACAAGATTTAGTGGATTTATTTGATCGTATTTTAGATTTTTGTACCAGTTACATTAGCTTTTGAGTGGATAATTGTGTGTTTTTTCACACCTGTAGAGACCAAGACCTGGAGCCTGGAGCTCCATCCATGGGAGCCAAGAGCCTCTGCATCCCCTTCTCTCCCCTGAAGACCCTGCAGCCTGGTCAGAAGTGTGTCAGTGGCAAAGAAGCAGCACAGTATTACACTCTGTTTGGACGCAGCTACTGAGAACCGGCTTCTAGACAACAGCCATCGCAGTAGAAAGGGCTTTCCCACCTTTCATGTGGGTGTTTTAGTTAACAGAGGTGACTGGCTCGTGGGGTTCAAAAGAAAAATATATGCATTTATTATTTTTGTTGTGTTTTTTATGTTAACACTGTCCTAAAATTCTTAAAATGAAGAAAACTTTATTGCATTTTCTCAGAACTGACTGTGTTTTGTTATCTACCCATAAATGCTGTTAGTGCTTTAAAAGCAAGTCACTTTACTATAAGGAAGCAGTACAGAGATGGAAATATCTAGCAAAGAAAATAGTTAATATCTAATAAGGGGCATCCTGAAATCTGAGATCTATTTACTGTCAAAGTTGTGGTAATTTATGAGTTAATGGGTTTAGGCTTTTTCAAATCTAAGAAACTATTTGAATAGAAAAGTAGCATTTAAAGTACTTTTATTAGAGAATTAATATCTTCTCTCTGTGAAAAAGTACTCTGTAGTTGTATTTCATCATCAAATTGCCTCAGGAGCTCTGTGGGTTCCGGGACTGACGATGTAGGTGTAATTCAGATGGCCTTGTCACCTTTGTTGTGTTTGTCTGTTTACATGATATGGCTCATGGTTAATCTCCTGAAGCTATATAATGTCCATCTTGAGTGGTAAAGCACTTTTGTATTTAAAAGTCGGTGGTCGGTCTCCTCTGTCCTTTAAAGTATAATAAAGCAGTTTTGATGGCAGACTGTAATGTGTGGTTGATGGTTTCTATGAATTTATATGGGTGTACTTGCTTTCAGCAGTTCACATCACTCAGTGCACTATAATGTTGGAAGCTTCATTGATTGCGTAATTCTGAACATACATTACCCAAGAGGGAGGAAGAAAAGGTTCAGCACACTTTCAAAATAAAATGTTAGTGTTTTAAAATCCATTGATTCAATTCTCCAATTTCAGCTTTTCATCCTTTATCAAGTTAAATGGATCCAGTTATTAAGAAAATGTGATTCAAATCTGAATCCCGGCATGTTTACATGAACTGCGCTGGTAATCCAGGATGGTCGGGTTTTTAAATAGGATTCAGATGTTTAATACAAGTCACGCTGTGTTGTCTGCTTTCATACAGATTCAGATTTATTTTATTATTTCCTTTTATTAATTCATTGTAATTGTTCTTGCCTCCACCAGGTTGGTAAAATTCACACTAAAATCAGCTTGCATGTAGGATTGGTCGTGCCATCTATCATACATTTATTTTGAAGTTACAAACCGGAAGTCTTTAAATTCCTGTTTAGTTAAATTCCTCTGGTCTCTGTCAGTCCGTCGAAGCGCGCGCCTGCCAGAAGAGATAATTTTGTTAAAAATGAGCGACAAAGGCCTTTCAGACGAGGTGGTGGAGGCAGCTTGTAAAGAAGGACACCCTGTAACTAAAGTAAGTTTACTGCTGTCCTAAATTTAGTTCGCCTGGACTGAACCAGACCTGAACTCGGTTCCAACAGGCCTTCAAACTTAAAACTGTTGTTTACTTCGTCCATTAACCACTTTCTGTTCAAACACAAGTTATTCCATGGAATTATTATTAAACTGTCCTGAATAAGCACGAATTTCGTAGAAAGGGAAGTTGTACTTCCGGTTAATTACATAAATTAAACCAAAACTTTAGAGGGAAACTTGCACGTCATATGGCAACATGAGAGAAACTAAACTAACTCTCCTCATGTGTTTACATGTATAAACCTTCTCTCTCTTTTTATCCTTGTATATTTTATTATGTTGTCTGTGTTGTTGGTGACTGAAAATAATCTGATTGGAAAGCTATAAAATGGAGGTACATTTAAACAGGAATTTGAGATTGTAAAGTTTTTCATGTTCTCAATATTCCAGTAATTCATTGTCTTTTGGACTTTTCTGCAAGTAAATACAGGAGAACGTACAGAGACAAGTCCACACATGCCTGACAGAATATCTTCTATACCGCTGCACTGTCCGTTTTTAAACAGAATCATGACTCGGATCTTCCAGACAGTTGGCAAAAACATTAAACCTTTTCTTTTTTTTTTTAATATTATCACTGTCAGAGGCACTGGGTTTATGCTGGCAGGATCCGTATGCCCAGGCACCTGCTCCAGACTTTTATCTTTCTCCATGCAGGTCCTGAGGCCACGTGGAGGTGGCTTCATGTAGCCTTTCCCAGGAGAATCTCCCCAAAGACCTGGATGCAGAGAGGTGCACCAGTCTCGCTATTTGGGGCAAGGTTCTCTATCTGTTGTCATTAAGGTGCTCATCCAGAGGAGATCTGCTGCTCCTCATTGAAAAGAGTCAGCTGAGATGGTTCAGGCATCCTTAATGCCTCCCCATGGAAGTTTTCTGGGCACACCCCACTGGGAGGAGACCCCCAGGCAGACCCAGAACTCCCTGCAGGGATTATATATCCTCTCTGGACTGGGAACATGTGGAGATCCATAAAGAGGAGCTGGAGAATGTCAGAGGGGTGAGGAATGTCTGAGTTTTTCTCCTGAACCTTTTACTCCGTGACCCAACACTGGATAAGCAGAAGAAGAAGATGGATGTCAGTGGCACTTATTTTGACATTTAGGAAATCCAGAAATGTGTTCACACGTGGTGTGCTGAAGTCATCCTAAAACTTTCAGCTTCTTCCTGTCAGAGTCAAAACAGAAAACACACTTTCTGCTATTTGTCCAGTGAATTCTACAGAACTCAACTTTACACCTTGTCTACAAATAACTGGAATTTCTGTGGATTGCATGAGGTTTTTCCCACCATGAAATCTTGCCAGTTTAATGGAACGGCACAGGAAAGCGGAACCAGCCACAGAGAAGACCACCTTGTGTAACGTAAGCAGACCTTCCCAGAGGACGTATGTGTTCTTCAGATTCCAATATATTTAGGCCAAAAACCAGATACAAGCTTCTTTGTTTGTAAGAAGAGGGCTGTGATCTGTTTTACAAGATCATGTGTTCCTGCTTCTTTTTCTGATCAGACGAGGCTTTGTGTGTTTGATCCACGGAATGACTGCAAGACTTTCATATGCAAGAAACTCTGGATCTGAATGACCATGTGTTCAGTTTCTGGAAGCGACTTTGCAATGGAACATTAAATGTGTTGAACTGAGTCAGTGCTTTATGTCAAAAACAAGTGACAGTTCTCTCCTTAATGTCATTCAAATATGGGACAGAAACATGGGTGATTTATATAGATCTATAGATCAATAGTTTTATTTCCTAGAAATAAAAAAAGTCAAATCGACATGATCCAAATTCAAAGAGTCATGAAGACACTTTCATTAACTTTAAGTCTCGTGGCGTTAACATGAAAAATAACACTGAAATAATAAACACAGAATAAATTACAAGTCCATTTTAGACTTCAGATTTCAATAAGCTTATTACTGTAACAATTTTCATCAGTAAAATATATTCTTAATATTTTACCTAAACAAACTCATGAGACTTTAACAATAACATCTTACCTTAAATATGAATATGTCCGTATCTAACAAGGTCAACTTCACAGCCGTGATCAGTTTCCTCCACTTTTCCCGTAAGGAAAAAGTTACTGTTAAAAGACATGTAATATTTTTCAACAATTTGTCCATAATTAGCAATTTGTAAACTCTTATTTCTGCCACTGTGAGAATGTAATTTAAAAAGTTAAAAAATTCACAAATACAAAGTCCAATTTTACAGCTGTGGTTTCTACTTTATGAAAACAACAAGCGATGAGGCTGTAAATATGAATCTGTTGTTTGAGAATATGGATTAAAAACTGTGACGGGCCACAGGATTATTAATGGAGCTCAGATACATCGATGCCACTAGTTGATATGAGTCTTTTCAAGGTAACGCCAGGATGACCAACAAACACCTGATTCATGATTAATATGGTTGTAAGAAGTAAACAGTTTTTAAATTAGACTGTTTAACTTTTTTTGCTTGATCTCGGTGAGGGTGCACACTTTCTGGTCTGCCCCTCCCCCTTTTTTTTCCCCTGCTTTTTGTGCGTCTCTGAGTCTCCCCTCCGTAAATTTCTCAAACATGACATTATGGATCTGGTACCGTGGTCACTTACACACTAGAAAATCTTTTGACTACAATAGAGGCTCGTGACGGGGGACCCACCATGCCCGGACTCGACCCACGCTCTGTCGGTGGAGGATGGATATATTTGGATTACTGATCGTGGGAACCTGCTGATTGGAGCTGGCAGTCACCTACGTATCGCCAAAAATGGAAAGTATGTGTCTTATCTGCAGCACTCAGACTAAAACTTCGGGGGGTCTGGATCACAAACTGATGTGGTTGGATCTCACTGGAAGGAGGGGTGTCATCTTGGAGAACTGCAGGTTCGGCTCAGTGTGGAGGAGTGATTGATTGGCTGTTTTCGTCTGATTCGGTCCATTTCAGCTGTTTCGGACTTCCACTGGAAACTGCGCCACAAGAAACTCGAAGGACTGTTGAATTCTGCAGTTCTGCCCTAATCTCTTTTGTTATTTTGGCTGGGCCTGAAGGCCAACACTCCAACCTCCCCTGAGGAAAATACAGATGGGATACTAGGATAAAAGTGCCAGAGTCCGATCTACCAGGGCCAAGTATTGTGCTGAACGCTGCGTGGCCCAGATCCTCATGTCGGGCTCGTCATGTCTTCAGCCCGACGTGATGATTCTTCTGGTGATACTAGTTCATCTGACCAGTATCTCCTGTTAGAATCATCTGCAGGCAGCAGAGGCCAAAATAAAGAACGATTCACTGCGTACAACAAACAAAAAGTGTTGATAGACGGAGCAATGGCTGGGAGAGGGGGCGAGCTAGCTGACTAACTCGCTCACTCACGCGTACACATGTGCGCACACACTTACACACACAGAGTATCTGAATCATAAATCTGTCGGTTTTTTTCTTTTTTTTTTTTCAAATGTTGAAATTGTCTATAAATGACTATTTTTATACTTTCAGAGAAGTAAAACATAGTTGAGATGTTGAATGAATCATTGAAACATGAAATATTTACATCAAAGTCACTGATCTGCTTGAAAAACCTCTTTAGACAAAAAGCTCTTTATCTCAGCTTTTTGTTCTGAAACAGGTGAATTTTCACGAGAGTTGTTCTTTTGTACTGCAGATTACTAAATAACTGAAAAGGGTAGAAACCATTTTTTTTGCTGCTGAAAGAAGAAAGACTAATCTTTCTGATTGTGGTTTCAGAATTCACATAGTCATAAAACAAAATATTCTGTGGGCCTTCAAAAATGAGTAAAAATGCTCAATATCTCTGACACTGAGGAGGGATATGAAATCTGAAAGTGGCACTGAATGAGTTAAAGGACTTATTAAAGCAAACGTGAGTCATGTTATACAGAACATTGTCAATAAAAGAAATATAAATGACTTTTATAGTATTAACTTTAATCATGCAGATGAGAGTATGGAAAGCAAAAGGAATATTTTTCTTGTTTTGTGGGAATGTGTTAACACTTTAAATGTCTCTGATGATTTAATGAAACACTCCTTTCTTTCACTAACATTTGAGGCTGCTTGTCGCCACACATTTTTACCCCTCCGTCCTCGGTCTCAGTCCTAAGTCTTTACGTTCGTGTCGAGGCTGTATTTGTCCTAATTTTTTTGTGAGAGGTGGTTGTATATATGTTAGAGGAGCAACCTTTCTTAGAAAGTAGTAATGATGTGCACACTTCATGAAGGGGTGTCCTTTGCAGAGGGGGATGTCCCCACTCATCTGTGGGTTGGTGTAGAACAGGCATCTCCAACCCTGGTCCTCGAGAGCTACTGTCCAGAAGGTTTTAGATGTGTCCCTGCTCCAACACAGCTGAATCAATTAACTGAATTACCTCTTCAGCCATCAAGTTTAGCAAAGGCCTGCTAATGAGTCATTCATTTGATTCAGCTGTGTTGGAGCAGGGATGCATCTAAAACATTCTGGACAGTAGCTCTCAAGGACCAGGGTTGGAGATGCCTGGTGTAGAAGGAGGAGGTTAATAAATTATTGTTATACATCACATTTCAAATATGCAGTCTATTTAAGCTAATCAGGGTTTTAAAACATCCAATAAAAGTTGATTTTATCCTAGTTTTAAGTTGCACAATGATTGAGCACATGAACACAGTGTACAACCAGTGCCTAAAATATATTATTGTACTTGTATACATGTTTTGTCATTGTCCTGTTTACTGTCTGAAGTAAAGCAACAGTTTGTTGCTAAATATGTGTTGTGATCTCTGCAGCTAAGCAACTTGGATACTGTACAACACCCATGGATTAATGAGCTGTGGTCCAACACATCCATAGGAGGATTTATGTATCTGCTGTATGTTAAAATCTGACATTTTGTCTCTGTGTCTCAGGATTTTATGATGCAGCAAACTATGCTAAGGGTGAAAGATCCGGTTAAATCCCTGGAGTTCTACACCAGGATCCTCGGCATGACGTGAGTGTCAGCGTGGGCTTCGGTTCATCCAGTCATTCATTTTCCATAGAGTCTTACGGGGCAACTAGTCACTCTGCCATGGTGTCCTTGAGCAAGATGTTTCACATGCCTTGAGTGTGTATGAATGTTGTTGGTGGTTAAAGGGGCCAGTGGTGCAAAATGGAGATTTAGGTCAGACAAGTGTGGAGGTCAGTTCAGGATTTTATTAAAAATGAGGTTTATTTTACATAAAGTTTAAGAAAAACACAAAGTATCAAAGTGATGGTCCTTCATGTGGCTCAGTACCCATGAAGTATCTCAGTTTATAAAAGGTTCATGACCCCCAGTCTAAGGACTTCATCTGATACCTAATAGCAGTCAGGGTGCCATGGTTTCTACATGTCTGTGTCCCTCCATGGATCTGTCTGCAGACCAACACTGATCATGCTGAACAATGTTGCAGCAGCATAACGTTCACCGCAACTTCTGCAGACACTTTCATGTCTGTCACATGACCTCAGAGTGAACCTGCTCTCATCTGTGAAAATCACAGGGTGTCAGTGACAGACCTACTAATGTTCTTCTGAAAAATGTTCTTCTAGCTCATGAAACCCAGCAATGAGCACACGGACATAGGGCTCTCAGGATGAAGTCTGTGTCTAATAGTTTGGTCAGAGACATTCACACCAGTGACCCCCTGTAGATCACTTTGTAGGAATCATCTTGTTCCTCCTGCACAAAGGAGCAGATACAGTCCAGCTGATGGGTTAAAGACCTTCAAGGTCCCTGTCCAGAAGTAACTGTTCTTCAATCCAAACCAGGATTTTAAACAGTTCTCTCTTTGGTGTGTTGTATTTTACAGACTACTGCAGAAATTTGACTTTCCCGCCATGCGCTTCTCTCTCTTCTTCTTGGGGTACGAGGACAAGAAGGAGATCCCTGCAGATGTGAGTGAAAGAACAGCTTGGACCTTTTCCAGGAGAGCCACCATCGAGCTGACGCAGTAAGACAGGTTTTAATATAGAAGGAAGTGGTGCTTTGATCGCTGCCTTTACACGCTAACAAATGGCTGAATTCTCCATAGCCTTCGGTTAAATACTGAAGGAACTGGAAACTGACATCATTCAGTATAAATAAAAGTTTTCCAGATTCACAGCAGACTCGCCCTTGCTGTGATATTTTTGAGTTAATCCTGATGTTTGTTACGTAGAGCTTGTATCTGAATCCTTGGAACAGATTATAAACCTTCTGTCTGCTCTTCACTCATCTCATTTATCTCATCTCTGTTATATCTTTAAGTAACTGGGGTTCAGAGTCTGATGAGAGCCAGTCTTACCATAATGGGAACTCAGATCCACGAGGCTTTGGTAAGGAAAAGGATTTAGTTATTTTGTTAGTGTGTACTAATCCACAGCAGTATGATGCTTTTCCTTTAAATAGCAGGTGTAGCTATCAGAGTTTCAGGTGCTTTGGTCATTGATATTGATGTTGCACATCTGTATGTGTTTAAACGTGTTTTAAAACCATCACTCTGTGTGTGATTTGTGACAGGACACATTGGAATTGCAGTTCCGGACGTCTATGCAGCCTGTAAATGGTTTGAAGAGCAGGGAGTCACATTTGTTAAGAAGCCAGATGATGGTAAGATGGAAAGTTTCTGAATGCAGATTAATCAAATATTAGGAGGAAAAAAATAATAGTTATATCAAATTTAAATAAATTAGCATTTTAAATTAAATTTACCTCAACAGTCCAGACTTTTACACTTTTCAAAAACTTTTTAACCAGTGTGATGTTAAATAAATTCTTCTTCATGTCATACATTTCTTCACTCCTCTCCCTTCCTAAGGTAAAATGAAAGGTTTGGCTTTCATCCAGGACCCTGATGGATACTGGATCGAGATCCTGAGTCCTAACAATATGGTGCCCATCACCTCCTAAAAGTTCATCACATAACGCGTCAGGTCAAGCAACATCTGTGAGCAAGCGAGGCGGGATCATCTGCTAAAAGTGTACCAATGTGTGCACTACACTACTGTTGGACAGTTCTCAGGCAAACAGATGAGATAAATGACTTTTTGCTCTGTATAAGTACTTTCTCTTGCTTTTGTTCAACATCATCAGTTTAGTGTTTTTGAAAGTCATATAATAAATATAAAACCCAAATCAAAATGTGTACATATTATTTTTGTAAGTTTCAACAACTGAAAATGTGACATTTTCTGACAACAGATACTTTTTAGATATATTTTAATTTAAAATACAGTGGCAGGGAGCTCAAATCAAAGGATCCCTTTATTTTAGGATAAATAGTTACTTTGTGGTAAACTTAACATTGATTTGGCAAAAAAGAAACTGATGGTACTATCTGTGTTCCAATTTGAATTATTTTAGGGGATTTTTCTGTTTGAAAATGAACGTGGAGTTCTGGCTTTAAAGAGTTCTATATGTTGCACAAAAAGGGTTTAAATCTGCATTATTTCAAGCTCTAAAACAAATGTAATTTAAAAAGCAATAAGGAGTTATCTCCTAACTTCTAGAATGTGAAACTGAAAAGAACCATGTAGTTCTAAATTCATGGCAAAGACTAAAAAATCCTATTTTCATGGGCAGCAGTTATGTGCTTTGGTCTTGGCTTGGACAGGCCATCAGCTCCTAAATCCAGTCAGAATAACTCATACGGGATAAGATTTGTGTCAAAAGGATCAACTCAGAAAAATTTAGCCTCGCACCAAATATACCAGAATAAAACAACCAAATGGAACATTTCAGAAGCAAAACTGTGAATTTCAAAAGCACAAAACCTAAAAACTAAATCATGAGTAAATATATATTTTTCAAAACCCAACATTTATTTTTACTTAACTATTCATCATTCATTATTTCTTTAGCACAACTTTTTTGGTTCTCTGTTTGGTTCTTTTTTGGTTAAAGGTCCTGTATCATGCAAAATAAAGTTTTTGGAGCTTTTAACCATGTTGTGATGTTATTTTCTTATTAGCTTATTAGCTCCCCCCTCTCATGGAAAACAACTGACTGTAACATAGTGATGTAACAATGTTACACCAGGACCTTCTTGGCATGTCCACGCTGCTTCTGCAGAATAAACACAGACACCCCGAGCTGCAAGAGTCTGAAGCAAGACACTAAGCATCACCGTTTTGTAGTATTTTACTTTCGAAAAATGTCTCAGTGAAAATGTGCATTTGGCTGCAAGAGTTACAGGAATTTATTTACCATTTTATTCAGGCAGCTCGAGGGGCAGCACTCACAAGGACAGATGGGATTTTAGGTAAATCAACAAGTGTTTTACTTCCTGGTTGAAGAATATAAGTTTAGGACAAATGAAGACCAAAGGTACTATTTTACCATATGTGTCTATCAAAGACACTGAAAGCTGTAAAATATCAGGATACAGGAATTTAATTCGGTGTTACTCAGACTAATGCTTTTCCGTGTGGTGCATGCTGTTCAGTGTGAGTATGCTGTTCAGTGTGGTACATATTGTTCAGTGTGGACCATGCTGTTCAGTGTGGTGCATGCTGTTCAGTGTGGTGCATGCTGTTCAGTGTGAGTATGCTGTTCAGTGTGGTGCATGCTGTTCAGTGTGGTGCATGCTGTTCAGTGTGAGTATGCTGTTCAGTGTGGTACATATTGTTCAGTGTGGACCATGCTGTTCAGTGTGGTGCATGCTGTTCAGTGTGGTGCATGCTGTTCAGTGTGGTGCATGCTGTTCAGTGTGGAGCATGCTGTTCAGTGTGTTGCATGCTGTTCAGTGTGGAGCATGCTGTTCAGTGTGGAGCATGCTGTTCAGTGTGGAGCGTGCTGTTCAGTGTGGTGCGTGCTGTTCAGTGTGGAGCGTGCTGTTCAGTGTGGGGCGTGCTGTTCAGTGTGGTGCATGCTGTTCAGTGTGGAGCATACTTTTAATTGTGGTGCATGCTGTTCAGTGTGATGCATTCTGTTCAGTGTGGACCATGCTGTTCAGTGTGGTGCATGCTGTTCAGTGTGGAGCGTGCTGTTCAGTGTGGCGCGTGCTGTTCAGTGTGGAGCGTGCTGTTCAGTGTGGAGCATACTTTTAATTGTGGTGCATGCTGTTCAGTGTGGTGCATTCTGTTCAGTGTGGACCATGCTGTTCAGTGTGGTGCATGCTGTTCAGTGTGGAGCATGCTGTTCAGTGTGGTGCATGCTGTTCAGTGTGGAGCATGCTGTTCAGTGTGGAGCATGCTGTTCAGTGTGGTGCATGCTGTTCAGTGTGGAGCATGCTGTTCAGTGTGGTGCATGCTGTTCAGTGTGGAGCATGCTGTTCAGTGTGGTGCGTGCTGTTCAGTGTGGTGCGTGCTGTTCAGTGTGGAGCATACTTTTAATTGTGGTGCATGCTGTTCAGTGTGATGCATTCTGTTCAGTGTGGACCATGCTGTTCAGTGTGGTGCATGCTATTCAGTGTGGAGCATGCTGTTCAGTGTGGTGCATGCTGTTCAGTGTGGAGCATGCTGTTCAGTGTGGTGCATGCTGTTCAGTGTGGTGCATGCTGTTCAGTGTGGAGCATGCTGTTCAGTGTGGTGCATGCTGTTCAGTGTGGAGCATACTGTTCAGTGTGGAGCATACTGTTCAGTGTGGAGCATGCTGTTCAGTGTGGAGCATGCTGTTCAGTGTGGTGCATGCTGTTCAGTGTGGAGCATGCTGTTCAGTGTGGTGCGTGCTGTTCAGTGTGGTGCATGCTGTTCAGTGTGATGCATTCTGTTCAGTGTGGACCATGCTGTTCAGTGTGGTGCATGCTGTTCAGTGTGGAGCATACTGTTCAGTGTGGAGCATACTGTTCAGTGTGGAGCATACTGTTCAGTGTGGAGCATGCTGTTCAGTGTGGTGCATGCTGTTCAGTGTGGTGCATGCTGTTCAGTGTGGTGCATGCTGTTCAGTGTGGAGCATGCTGTTCAGTTGGGTGCGTGCTGTTCAGTGTGGTGCGTGCTGTTCAGTGTGGTGCATGCTGTTCAGTGTGGTGCATGCTGGTCAGTGTGGAGCATACTTTTAATTGTGGTGCATGCTGTTCAGTGTGATGCATTCTGTTCAGTGTGGACCATGCTGTTCAGTGTGGTGCATGCTGTTCAGTGTGGAGCGTGCTGTTCAGTGTGGTGCATGCTGTTCAGTGTGGAGCATGCTGTTCAGTGTGGAGCATACTGTTCAGTGTGGAGCATACTGTTCAGTGTGGAGCATGCTGTTCAGTGTGGTGCATGCTGTTCAGTGTGGTGCATGCTGGTCAGTGTGGAGCATACTTTTAATTGTGGTGCATGCTGTTCAGTGTGGAGCATGCTGTTCAGTGTGGAGCATACTGTTCAGTGTGGAGCATACTGTTCAGTGTGGAGCATGCTGTTCAGTGTGGTGCATGCTGTTCAGTGTGGTGCATGCTGTTCAGTGTGGAGCATGCTGTTCAGTGTGGACCATGCTGTTCAGTGTGGTGCATGCTATTCAGTGTGGAGCATGCTGTTCAGTGTGGTGCATGCTGTTCAGTGTGGTGCATGCTGGTCAGTGTGGAGCATACTTTTAATTGTGGTGCATGCTGTTCAGTGTGATGCATTCTGTTCAGTGTGGACCATGCTGTTCAGTGTGGTGCATGCTGTTCAGTGTGAGTATGCTGTTCAGTGTGAGTATGCTGTTCAGTGTGGTGCATGCTGTTCAGTGTGGTGCATGCTGTTCAGTGTGGGCGTGCTGTTCAGTGTGGTGCATGCTGTTCAGTGTGGTGCATGCTGTTCAGTGTGGAGCGTGCTGTTCAGTGTGGAGCGTGCTGTTCAGTGTGGAGCGTGCTGTTCAGTGTGGTGCATGCTGGTCAGTGTGGAGCATGCTTTTAATTGTGGTGCATGCTGTTCAGTGTGAGTATGCTGTTCAGTGTGGAGCATGCTGTTCAGTGTGGTGCATGCTGTTCAGTGTGGAGCGTGCTGTTCAGTGTGGAGCGTGCTGTTCAGTGTGGAGCGTGCTGTTCAGTGTGGAGCGTGCTGTTCAGTGTGGTGCATGCTGGTCAGTGTGGAGCATACTTTTAATTGTGGTGCATGCTGTTCAGTGTGAGTATGCTGTTCAGTGTGGTGCATGCTGTTCAGTGTGGTGCATGCTGTTCAGTGTGAGTATGCTGTTCAGTGTGGTACATATTGTTCAGTGTGGACCATGCTGTTCAGTGTGGTGCATGCTGTTCAGTGTGGAGCATGCTGTTCAGTGTGGTGCGTGCTGTTCAGTGTGGAGCGTGCTGTTCAGTGTGGTGCATGCTGTTCAGTGTGGAGCATACTTTTAATTGTGGTGCATGCTGTTCAGTGTGAGTATTCTGTTCAGTGTGGACCATGCTGTTCAGTGTGGTGCATGCTATTCAGTGTGGAGCATGCTGTTCAGTGTGGTGCATGCTGTTCAGTGTGGAGCGTGCTGTTCAGTGTGGTGCATGCTGTTCAGTGTGGTGCATTCTGTTCAGTGTGGAGCATGCTTTTAAGTGTGGTGCATGCTGTTCAGTGTGATGCATTCTGTTCAGTGTGGACCATGCTGTTCAGTGTGGTGCATGCTGTTCAGTGTGGAGCATGCTGTTCAGTGTGGTGCATGCTGTTCAGTGTGGTGCATGCTGTTCAGTGTGGAGCATGCTGTTCAGTGTGGTGCATGCTGTTCAGTGTGGAGCGTGCTGTTCAGTGTGGAGCGTGCTGTTCAGTGTGGTGCATGCTGGTCAGTGTGGAGCATACTTTTAATTGTGGTGCATGCTGTTCAGTGTGAGTATGCTGTTCAGTGTGGTGCATGCTGTTCAGTGTGGAGCGTGCTGTTCAGTGTGGTGCATGCTGTTCAGTGTGGAGCATGCTGTTCAGTGTGGTGCGTGCTGTTCAGTGTGGTGCGTGCTGTTCAGTGTGGAGCGTGCTGTTCAGTGTGGTGCATGCTGGTCAGTGTGGAGCATACTTTTAATTGTGGTGCATGCTGTTCAGTGTGGTGCATGCTGTTCAGTGTGGTGCATGCTGTTCAGTGTGGAGCATGCTGTTCAGTGTGGTGCATGCTGTTCAGTGTGATGCATTCTGTTCAGTGTGGACCATGCTGTTCAGTGTGGTGCATGCTGTTCAGTGTGGAGCATGCTGTTCAGTGTGTTGCATGCTGTTCAGTGTGGAGCATGCTGTTAAGTGTGGTGCATGCTGTTCAGTGTGGAGCATGCTGTTCAGTGTGGTGCGTGCTGTTCAGTGTGGTGCGTGCTGTTCAGTGTGGTGCATGCTGGTCAGTGTGGAGCATACTTTTAATTGTGGTGCATGCTGTTCAGTGTGGAGCATGCTGTTCAGTGTGGTGCATGCTGTTCAGTGTGGTGCATGCTGTTCAGTGTGGGGCATGCTGTTCAGTGTGGTGCATGCTGGTCAGTGTGGAGCATGCTGTTCAGTGTGGTGCGTGCTGTTCAGTGTGGAGCGTGCTGTTCAGTGTGGAGCGTGCTGTTCAGTGTGGAGCGTGCTGTTCAGTGTGGTGCGTGCTGTTCAGTGTGGAGCATACTTTTAATTGTGGTGCATGCTGTTCAGTGTGTGCATTCTGTTCAGTGTGGACCATGCTGTTCAGTGTGGTGCATGCTGTTCAGTGTGAGTATGCTGTTCAGTGTGGTACATATTGTTCAGTGTGGACCATGCTGTTCAGTGTGGTGCATGCTGTTCAGTGTGGAGCGTGCTGTTCAGTGTGGTGCATGCTGTTCAGTGTGGAGCATGCTGTTCAGTGTGGTGCGTGCTGTTCAGTGTGGTGCGTGCTGTTCAGTGTGGAGCATGCTGTTAAGTGTGGTGCATGCTGTTCAGTGTGATGCATGCTGTTCAGTGTGGAGCATACTTTTCATTGTGGTGCATGCTGTTCAGTGTGATGCATTCTGTTCAGTGTGGACCATGCTGTTCAGTGTGGTGCATGCTGTTCAGTGTGGTGCATGCTGTTCAGTGTGAGTATGCTGTTCAGTGTGGTGCATGCTGTTCAGTGTGGTGCATGCTGTTCAGTGTGAGTATGCTGTTCAGTGTGGTGCATTCTGTTCAGTGTGGACCATGCTGTTCAGTGTGGTGCATGCTGTTCAGTGTGGTGCATGCTGTTCAGTGTGGTGCATGCTGTTCAGTGTGGAGCATGCTGTTCAGTGTGGAGCATGCTGTTCAGTGTGGGGCATGCTGTTCAGTGTGGTGCATGCTGGTCAGTGTGGAGCATACTTTTAATTGTGGTGCATGCTGTTCAGTGTGAGTCTGCTGTTCAGTGTGGTACATATTGTTCAGTGTGGAGCATGCTGTTCAGTGTGGTGCATGCTGTTCAGTGTGGTGCATGCTGTTCAGTGTGGTGCATGCTGTTCAGTGTGAGTATGCTGTTCAGTGTGGTACATATTGTTCAGTGTGGACCATGCTGTTCAGTGTGGTGCATGCTGTTCAGTGTGTTGCATGCTGTTCAGTGTGGTGCATGCTGGTCAGTGTGGAGCATACTTTTAATTGTGGTGCATGCTGTTCAGTGTGATGCATTCTGTTCAGTGTGGACCATGCTGTTCAGTGTGGTGCATGCTGTTCAGTGTGGTGCGTGCTGTTCAGTGTGAGTATGCTGTTCAGTGTGGAGCATGCTGTTCAGTGTGGAGCGTGCTGTTCAGTGTGGAGCGTGCTGTTCAGTGTGGAGCGTGCTGTTCAGTGTGGTGCGTGCTGGTCAGTGTGGAGCATACTTTTAATTGTGGTGCATGCTGTTCAGTGTGGTGCGTGCTGTTCAGTGTGGAGCGTGCTGTTCAGTGTGGTGCATGCTGTTCAGTGTGGAGCATGCTGTTAAGTGTGGTGCATGCTGTTCAGTGTGATGCATTCTGTTCAGTGTGGACCATGCTGTTCAGTGTGGTGCATGCTATTCAGTGTGGAGCATGCTGTTCAGTGTGGTGCGTGCTGTTCAGTGTGGTGCGTGCTGTTCAGTGTGGTGCGTGCTGTTCAGTGTGGAGCGTGCTGTTCAGTGTGGTGCGTGCTGTTCAGTGTGGTGCATGCTGTTCAGTGTGAGTATGCTGTTCAGTGTGGAGCATGCTGTTCAGTGTGGTGCATGCTGTTCAGTGTGGAGCGTGCTGTTCAGTGTGGTGCATGCTGTTCAGTGTGGAGCATGCTGTTCATTGTGGGGCGTGCTGTTCAGTGTGGAGCATGCTGTTCAGTGTGGAGCGTGCTGTTCAGTGTGGTGCATGCTGTTCAGTGTGAGTATGCTGTTCAGTGTGAGTATGCTGTTCAGTGTGGTGCATGCTGTTCAGTGTGGAGCATGCTGTTCAGTGTGGTGCATGCTATTCAGTGTGGAGCATGCTGTTCAGTGTGGTGCATGCTGTTCAGTGTGGTGCGTGCTGTTCAGTGTGGTGCGTGCTGTTCAGTGTGGAGCGTGCTGTTCAGTGTGGAGCGTGCTGTTCAGTGTGGAGCGTGCTGTTCAGTGTGGTGCATGCTGTTCAGTGTGGAGCATACTTTTAATTGTGGTGCATGCTGTTCAGTGTGATGCATTCTGTTCAGTGTGGACCATGCTGTTCAGTGTGGTGCATGCTGTTCAGTGTGGAGCGTGCTGTTCAGTGTGGTGCATGCTGTTCAGTGTGGTGCATGCTGTTCAGTGTGGTGCGTGCTGTTCAGTGTGGTGCGTGCTGTTCAGTGTGGAGCGTGCTGTTCAGTGTGGAGCATACTGTTCAGTGTGGTGCATGCTGTTCAGTGTGGTGCATGCTGTTCAGTGTGGAGCATACTTTTAATTGTGGTGCATGCTGTTCAGTGTGATGCATTCTGTTCAGTGTGGACCATGCTGTTCAGTGTGGTGCATGCTGTTCAGTGTGGTGCATGCTGTTCAGTGTGGAGCATACTGTTCAGTGTGGAGCATACTTTTAATTGTGGTGCATGCTGTTCAGTGTGGTGCATGCTGTTCAGTGTGGAGCGTGCTGTTCAGTGTGGAGCGTGCTGTTCAGTGTGGAGCGTGCTGTTCAGTGTGGAGCGTGCTGTTCAGTGTGGTGCATGCTGTTCAGTGTGGAGCATACTGTTCAGTGTGGAGCATACTGTTCAGTGTGGAGCATGCTGTTCAGTGTGGTGCATGCTGTTCAGTGTGGTGCATGCTGGTCAGTGTGGAGCATACTTTTAATTGTGGTGCATGCTGTTCAGTGTGATGCATTCTGTTCAGTGTGGACCATGCTGTTCAGTGTGGTGCATGCTGTTCAGTGTGGAGCGTGCTGTTCAGTGTGGAGCGTGCTGTTCAGTGTGGAGCGTGCTGTTCAGTGTGGAGCGTGCTGTTCAGTGTGGTGCATGCTGGTCAGTGTGGAGCATACTTTTAATTGTGGTGCATGCTGTTCAGTGTGATGCATTCTGTTCAGTGTGGACCATGCTGTTCAGTGTGGTGCATGCTGTTCAGTGTGGAGCGTGCTGTTCAGTGTGGAGCGTGCTGTTCAGTGTGGAGCGTGCTGTTCAGTGTGGTGCATGCTGTTCAGTGTGGAGCATACTGTTCAGTGTGGAGCATACTGTTCAGTGTGGAGCATGCTGTTCAGTGTGGTGCGTGCTGTTCAGTGTGGTGCGTGCTGTTCAGTGTGGTGCATGCTGTTCAGTGTGGTGCATGCTGTTCAGTGTGGTGCATGCTGTTCAGTGTGGTGCATGCTGTTCAGTGTGGAGCATGCTGTTCAGTGTGGAGCGTGCTGTTCAGTGTGGTGCGTGCTGTTCAGTGTGGTGCGTGCTGTTCAGTGTGGAGCATACTTTTCATTGTGGTGCATGCTGTTCAGTGTGATGCATTCTGTTCAGTGTGGACCATGCTGTTCAGTGTGGTGCATGCTGTTCAGTGTGGAGCGTGCTGTTCAGTGTGGAGCGTGCTGTTCAGTGTGGAGCGTGCTGTTCAGTGTGGTGCATGCTGGTCAGTGTGGAGCATACTTTTAATTGTGGTGCATGCTGTTCAGTGTGAGTATGCTGTTCAGTGTGGAGCATGCTGTTCAGTATGGTGCGTGCTGTTCAGTGTGGTGCGTGCTGTTCAGTGTGGAGCGTGCTGTTCAGTGTGGTGCATGCTGGTCAGTGTGGAGCATACTTTTAATTGTGGTGCATGCTGTTCAGTGTGAGTATGCTGTTCAGTGTGGAGCATACTGTTCAGTGTGGACCATGCTGTTCAGTGTGGTGCATGCTGTTCAGTGTGGAGCATGCTGTTCAGTGTGGTGCATGCTGTTCAGTGTGGAGCGTGCTGTTCAGTGTGGTGCATGCTGTTCAGTGTGGAGCATGCTGTTCAGTGTGGTGCGTGCTGTTCAGTGTGGTGCATGCTGTTCAGTGTGGACCATGCTGTTCAGTGTGGAGCATTCTGTTCAGTGTGGGTGCTGTTCAGTGTGGTGCATGCTGTTCAGTGTGGAGCGTGCTGTTCAGTGTGGAGCGTGCTGTTCAGTGTGGAGCGTGCTGTTCAGTGTGGTGCATGCTGTTCAGTGTGGAGCATGCTGGTCAGTGTGGAGCATACTTTTAATTGTGGTGCATGCTGTTCAGTGTGGTGCATGCTGTTCAGTGTGATGCATTCTGTTCAGTGTGGAGCATGCTGTTCAGTGTGGTGCATGCTGTTCAGTGTGGAGCATGCTGTTCAGTGTGGTGCGTGCTGTTCAGTGTGGTGCGTGCTGTTCAGTGTGGTGCATGCTGTTCAGTGTGGTGCATGCTGTTCAGTGTGGTGCATGCTGTTCAGTGTGGAGCGTGCTGTTCAGTGTGGTGCATGCTGTTCAGTGTGGAGCATGCTGTTCAGTGTGGTGCGTGCTGTTCAGTGTGGTGCATGCTGGTCAGTGTGGAGCATACTTTTAATTGTGGTGCATGCTGTTCAGTGTGGAGCGTGCTGTTCAGTGTGGTGCGTGCTGTTCAGTGTGGAGCATACTTTTAATTGTGGTGCATGCTGTTCAGTGTGATGCATTCTGTTCAGTGTGGACCATGCTGTTCAGTGTGGTGCATGCTGTTCAGTGTGGAGCGTGCTGTTCAGTGTGGTGCGTGCTGTTCAGTGTGGAGCGTGCTGTTCAGTGTGGTGCGTGCTGTTCAGTGTGGTGCATGCTGTTCAGTGTGAGTATGCTGTTCAGTGTGGCGCATGCTGTTCAGTGTGAGTATGCTGTTCAGTGTGGTGCATGCTGTTCAGTGTGGTGCATGCTGTTCAGTGTGAGTATGCTGTTCAGTGTGGTACATATTGTTCAGTGTGGACCATGCTGTTCAGTGTGGTGCATGCTGTTCAGTGTGGTGCATGCTGTTCAGTGTGGAGCATACTTTTAATTGTGGTGCATGCTGTTCAGTGTGATGCATTCTGTTCAGTGTGGACCATGCTGTTCAGTGTGGAGCATGCTGTTCAGTGTGGAGCATGCTGTTCAGTGTGGAGCATGCTGTTCAGTGTGGTGCATGCTGTTCAGTGTGGTGCATGCTGTTCCGTGTGGTGCATGCTGTTCAGTGTGGTGCATGCTGGTCAGTGTGGAGCATGCTGTTCAGTGTGGTGCATGCTGTTCAGTGTGATGCATTCTGTTCAGTGTGGACCATGCTGTTCAGTGTGGTGCATGCTGTTCAGTGTGGGGCGTGCTGTTCAGTGTGGAGCGTGCTGTTCAGTGTGGTGCATGCTGTTCAGTGTGGAGCATGCTGTTCAGTGTGGTGCATGCTGGTCAGTGTGGAGCATACTTTTAATTGTGGTGCATGCTGTTCAGTGTGATGCATTCTGTTCAGTGTGGACCATGCTGTTCAGTGTGGTGCATGCTGTTCAGTGTGGAGCATGCTGTTCAGTGTGGAGCATGCTGTTCAGTGTGGTGCATGCTGTTCAGTGTGGAGCATGCTGTTCAGTGTGGTGCATGCTGTTCAGTGTGGTGCATGCTGTTCAGTGTGGAGCGTGCTGTTCAGTGTGGAGCGTGCTGTTCAGTGTGGAGCGTGCTGTTCAGTGTGGTGCATGCTGGTCAGTGTGGAGCATACTTTTAATTGTGGTGCATGCTGTTCAGTGTGGAGCATACTGTTCAGTGTGGAGCATACTGTTCAGTGTGGAGCATGCTGTTCAGTGTGGTGCATGCTGTTCAGTGTGGTGCATGCTGTTCAGTGTGGAGCATGCTGTTCAGTGTGGTGCATGCTATTCAGTGTGGAGCATGCTGTTCAGTGTGGTGCATGCTGTTCAGTGTGGAGCGTGCTGTTCAGTGTGGTGCATGCTGTTCAGTGTGGAGCATGCTGTTCAGTGTGGTGCATGCTGGTCAGTGTGGAGCATACTTTTAATTGTGGTGCATGCTGTTCAGTGTGATGCATTCTGTTCAGTGTGGACCATGCTGTTCAGTGTGGTGCATGCTGTTCAGTGTGGAGCGTGCTGTTCAGTGTGGAGCGTGCTGTTCAGTGTGGAGCGTGCTGTTCAGTGTGGTGCATGCTGGTCAGTGTGGAGCATACTTTTAATTGTGGTGCATGCTGTTCAGTGTGAGTATGCTGTTCAGTGTGGAGCGTGCTGTTCAGTGTGGTGCATGCTGTTCAGTGTGGAGCATGCTGTTCAGTGTGGTGCGTGCTGTTCAGTGTGGTGCGTGCTGTTCAGTGTGGAGCATACTTTTAATTGTGGTGCATGCTGTTCAGTGTGATGCATTCTGTTCAGTGTGGACCATGCTGTTCAGTGTGGTGCATGCTGTTCAGTGTGGAGCATGCTGTTCAGTGTGGTGCATGCTGTTCAGTGTGGTGCATGCTGGTCAGTGTGGAGCATACTTTTCAGTGTGGAGCATACTGTTCAGTGTGGAGCATACTGTTCAGTGTGGAGCATGCTGTTCAGTGTGGTGCATGCTATTCAGTGTGGAGCATGCTGTTCAGTGTGGTGCATGCTGTTCAGTGTGGAGCATGCTGTTCAGTGTGGTGCATGCTGTTCAGTGTGGTGCATGCTGTTCAGTGTGGGGCGTGCTGTTCAGTGTGGAGCGTGCTGTTCAGTGTGGTGCGTGCTGTTCAGTGTGGAGCGTGCTGTTCAGTGTGGTGCATGCTGGTCAGTGTGGTGCATGCTGTTCAGTGTGGTGCATGCTGTTCAGTGTGGTGCATGCTGTTCAGTGTGGTGCATGCTGGTCAGTGTGGAGCATACTTTTAATTGTGGTGCATGCTGTTCAGTGTGATGCATTCTGTTCAGTGTGGACCATGCTGTTCAGTGTGGTGCATGCTGTTCAGTGTGGAGCGTGCTGTTCAGTGTGGTGCGTGCTGTTCAGTGTGGTGCATGCTGGTCAGTGTGGAGCATACTTTTAATTGTGGTGCATGCTGTTCAGTGTGTGTATGCTGTTCAGTGTGAGGCATTCTGTTCAGTGTGGACCATGCTGTTCAGTGTGGAGCATACTTTTAATTGTGGTGCATGCTGTTCAGTGTGATGCATTCTGTTCAGTGTGGAGCATGCTGTTCAGTGTGTTGCATGCTGTTCAGTGTGGAGCGTGCTGTTCAGTGTGGTGCGTGCTGTTCAGTGTGGTGCGTGCTGTTCAGTGTGGTGCGTGCTGTTCAGTGTGGAGCATACTTTTAATTGTGGTGCATGCTGTTCAGTGTGAGTATGCTGTTCAGTGTGGAGCATGCTGTTCAGTGTGGAGCATGCTGTTCAGTGTGGACCATGCTGTTCAGTGTGGTGCATGCTGTTCAGTGTGGAGCATGCTGTTCAGTGTGGTGCATGCTGTTCAGTGTGGTGCATGCTGTTCAGTGTGGTGCATGCTGTTCAGTGTGGTGCATGCTGTTCAGTGTGGTGCATGCTGTTCAGTGTGGAGCATGCTGTTCAGTGTGGTGCGTGCTGTTCAGTGTGGTGCGTGCTGTTCAGTGTGGTGCGTGCTGTTCAGTGTGGTGCGTGCTGTTCAGTGTGGAGCGTGCTGTTCAGTGTGGAGCGTGCTGTTCAGTGTGGTGCATGCTGGTCAGTGTGGAGCATACTTTTAATTGTGGTGCATGCTGTTCAGTGTGAGTATGCTGTTCAGTGTGAGTATGCTGTTCAGTGTGGTGCATGCTGTTCAGTGTGGTGCATGCTGTTCAGTGTGAGTATGCTGTTCAGTGTGGAGCATGCTGTTCAGTGTGGTGCATGCTGTTCAGTGTGGTGCATACTGTTCAGTGTGGAGCATACTTTTAATTGTGGTGCATGCTGTACAGTGAGTATGCTGTTCAGTGTGGTGCAGTCTAGGACCCTCAGTGTGGTTGCTTGTTGAGTTTGTACACCTGCTGTGGAACCTGATCTGATAATATTTCCGGCCTGGACTGAGTTTTATCATGATTTGGCACTATATTTCTAATAACAATAATAATTAATTGTAAGCCTGTCTATTTGAATTCAACTGAAATGGAGGGGTAAATGAGATGGCCACAACTCTCCTGGACCTTTATGGTTAGGAGGAGTATTTCAGAACGGGCTAAATAAAACAGCCAGACCAGCTCAGATTGGAAAGGCAGGATCCCGGATGTGTGGAAATAGTGTTCCATCGTTCTATGCGTCAGATACCGTCATCCTCACACGCGTCGCCTACGTATTTAAATATAATCAATGACATTCACTGAGTGGACAGGCGATGAGGGGTTAATTTTGACGGATTGTGCGTAAACCTGAGAAGATAACAGTGTGTTTTTCTGCGGATCAACGTTTCTGCCGTGATTTGGCATTTCTTCTGCAGTAACAGTGCTCGGTATCGTTACCAGATGCTCTCCGCCGAATCGGAACCGCTCAGTTTTCAGCGAACCCGAGCCTGAGCCGAAGGATGCAGGTTAAAAGCCAGATCTGCACGGAGAGAAGCAGCACAGACGACCCGGAGCAGGATGACAATCAGAAGAAGACTTCGTGTTTTTCCAACATTAAGATTTTTCTGGTGGCGGAGTGTGCGCTCATGTTGGCACAGGGCACCGTGGGCGCTTATCTGGTGAGTAGCCTCATGATGCTGCTCTGTCTCAGGCTCACATCTGATGCCATATTATTCCGATCAGATGAGAGTATAATCTAATCATGTGCTGTCATTGATTGACGAGCCGCTGCGTGTCATCCATCAGGCCTGAGCGTCGTTTGCGTCGCATTAACCGCGTCACAGCAGCTCTGAGCTCCACGCTGGTTGGAAGATCTCTGTGATGTCTGAGAGTCCGTTACAAAACACAGGTCTGAAGGTTTATTCTGCCTTGAGTAGGCCGATGACACTGATGTACAGAACACAGGCCTGAGAGATGACGTGACCTGCACAGACGAGACAAGCGGTCCCCTCTAACAGAGCAGCTCATTGCGCTAAATTAGACTAAATGAAGACAGATATGAGAATACAAATCTATAAAACAAGTTTAAAAAACTTAAAACCAATATATTCCAATTGCAATAAAAGTAAAAACGGGTTTGTGTTGCAAAAAATGCTTCAGAGTCTGATGTATCCCTGATGGGTAACAAAGTCTTTAAATTAATGTTATTTGATTGATTCTCACTGAGCACGTTTACACATCTTTCACTGTATTCTGAGGATGAAATTATAAAGGTAATTTAATCACTAGAAATGTTAAAGTTCTAATCATATCTGATATTAATGCCATATGCAATGATTGTTGGTTTGTTAAATAAAATCTCTGTAGGCTACTTTCAAGCAAAGCAGACTGTTTTAGTTAGTTTTTATGTCCATTTCCATGGTAATTTTGTTAATTAAAGAAGACTGAGCAGAGTTTAATAATCTGCTGTGGTGATTTATTAGAATGCAGCATTTAAGATCTCCTCCAGCTTGATGTTAAGCTTTCTGTGTTTGATGACGGAGATATGAGTCTTGGGCTGCTATTTTAAACACAATCATTATCAGAAATAATCACTAGATGCATAATGAATAAACAACATAAAGGAATCTGATTAAACCAAAGTATTACAACTGAAATGGATATTGTGTTGAATGGGTCAGTCATCACTTTTTCTTCTTTAATGTGGCTTTAAGAAGTTTCAGAGCTTTTGATTTTTTTTCACAAACTGATGTTTAAAATAATTGTTGCCGTTAGAGCAGCTGCACAAGGTCTCTTGCCTAAAGCTACACATGATCATGTACCCTTTACCCAGTCTGGGTTTAGACAGAGGGAGGATGAGGGACAAGATGGGGATGAAGATGATGGTTGCAAAGATGTTTCCTTTCTCAAACTGGCTGAATTACCTGTTTAATTGTCCACAAGTTCTACAGCAGACCATCAATCACCTATTGATTTGAATGAAGTGTGCTGGAGCAAAGAAACATCAAAAACATGCAGAATAGTGACCCCTGAAGACCAGGACTGGGGACGCCGCTGCCCTAGAACATTGTCATTATGACACATAAAGCTATATTTAAATAGATCTAAAGATTCAAACAGTTTTTACTCCCACAATAACGATCACAGTAGTAGATTATTGTGAAACTGTGTAGAATTAAGCATCTGATAAGTACAATGTTATTGGTCACTTGTTGTAACTCTTGTCTAACTCACCTGTGTCTTTTGCTGCCAGGTAAGTGTTCTGACTACTCTGGAAAGACGCTTCAACCTCCAGAGTGCTGACGTAGGCGTCATTGCAAGCAGCTTTGAAATTGGCAACCTGGCCCTCATCCTGTTTGTCAGCTACTTTGGCGCCAAGGCTCACCGGCCTCGTCTGATTGGCTGCGGTGGGATTGTCATGGCGTTGGGGGCACTGCTGTCAGCTCTGCCAGAGTTTCTGACTCATCAGTATGAATACGAGGCAGGGGACTCATGGCATGCTGAGGATGGCAGGGACATTTGCTCCAACAAATCCAGGTCAGAGAATCGAGACTCTGGCTTTAACTGCAGCAACCAGGCCAACACCAACATGATGTACCTTCTGCTGATTGGAGCCCAGGTTCTGCTTGGCATTGGGGCCACACCTGTCCAGCCTTTGGGAGTCTCTTACATTGATGACCATGTCCACAAGAAGGACTCTTCACTGTATATAGGTGAGTCATACTGTACAATCTGCACAGCATTAATATCTGTCTGTCTGTCTGTCTGTCTGTCCATGCTTTCACTGTTGGTGACAAATAGAAAACACAGTAAATATAAATATATGTCAATATTAAACCTAATTGTAAATATTGAATGTAAATCCAGTTTATATGTTCAATCTGAATGGAAACATGAAATCTAGATCTACACCTGTCTTACCCCTGTCAATAAAGAACAAGTGGTTATAACCGGTGTGTGAGCTGTAATACAAAGTGCACTCACACCATGTCAAATTATTTTTTCATATATATCTTTTTAAAATTACAACATGAAGGTAGTCAGTTTTAGTAATAAATACCAAGCGCTAATTTTTCAGCGAGCTCCTAACCATCTGCTGTGTGGCATATGATGGTGGAACCAGACGTGGGGTGGCAAAGCCAGAGTCTTTCCAAAGTGTTTTGTTCTTCCAATTATGAACATGAGGGTTTCTTGGTGAGGAATGACAAATAAGACAGATTTGATTGATTGTTGGGTTGGAAACAGTTGTGAGTGTGAAGAAGGCAAGTAGAATTATAGGCTTCTAAAATGAAACTAAAGAGCTGAGAGATCTGGAAGCCTGGGTTAGCTTGTAATGATGAAGCAAATAGAAGGATGGAAATTGTTGAAGATAAATGGTAAGTAGACAATTTGTTTGCTTAGGTTGCTGATGAAGGATTGCTGAAAGAAAAGGTTAGACATGTTATGTGTCTTTATAAGAAAGCTGGAGGAGAAATCCTGCAGGGATGTGGAGTTCTGAGACTGGAGTTTGAGGTTTGGAAGGAAAGAGGAACCTTACCAACTTTAAGTCGTTATGATGGAGCAGGAGCTGAGAAGCAAAGAAAAACTGATGTCTGTGTTTTGAGCTTAAAGACGCCCTTCCATTAAAAACTGTTTTTCTGAGGTTTCTGTTGAATATTTTAGCTCCACAGGTGTTCTTACCTTCATGAAAACAGGTCAACAACTTCTCTTTCAGTTTTTATCTCTCAAACTACGCAGGTGGCGAAAACACCCGAGTTCTCCCGAGTCCGAACGGCCTGTATCTGTTTCATCACAACTCCTTTGTTCGTTAGTATTCATCAGCTCCCGCAATTGAAACCACACCTAGCATGCTGCTAGCTAAAAGCTGTTAGCATAACGTAGCAAACAGGAAGACACGACGTCTGACGTTGCCATGCACAGCGGGGCAGGAAACAGTATACCTTGCTCTCATAGGCTAGTTTGTTAGCCAATCAGAGTCCAGCAAATTTGAATAATGAATATGAATGAGATGCTGCTCGAGGCCTGACGGAAGGAGCCGGAACCACCCGAATTTTAATGCAGACAGATTGAAAGGTCTGTTAATCAGTGTTTCCTGATGTTTTTTAGATATTAAATGTTTCATATTACTGGTTAATACTTAAGAAATAACCACAAAGTCCTGGAATTTGTATGAAATGGCCTCTTTAAACATGTAAGTGAGGCTCTGGAAGAAGCTCTCAGACGAGAAGAACAAGTCTTGATGAGAGGTGGGGAGACTCTGGAGGTAGAACATGGCTAGCAGTAGATCAAGATGAGAAGATGGAGTGAGTTGAGCTCTCCAGGTAACCGAGTGGCTGATCAGTGTGAGAAAAGAGGAATTAAAAGGGAGGCGAAAGAATGGAAAGGTGAGTTAGGGGCAACTTGGAATAAAAAGAGATGGAAGGAAGTGGAACAGGAAATGAAAAGACATGTAGAAATGTTGGAACGTTTGATGAAAATAGATGGAGTGTAGAGAAAAATGAGCTGAAATAAAAGGTGGGAGGTACAAGATTGGAGGGATGAGAAGAAGTAGATAAATGAATTGAGAGGAGTGGAAGAAGATGACAATGGAAAAGCGGTTTGTAGGTGACAGGAGAAAATAGAAGCAGTAATTGGAATAAGTTTATTTATAGATGAGGTACAAAAACAAGAATCTAATGGGATGAAGAAAAGAGGAGGAAAACAAATGTGGGATGAAAGGAAACTGGAAGAAGACAGATTGTGGGATGAGAAAGAAGAGGAAGGGAAAATGTAAGAAAAGAAAAAATAATTTAAGGGTGGAGATTTGTATGAAAAGAAAGCAGCTATAGAAGAGAGAGGATAGATTGGGAATTGTTGATGATAAAAAGTCACAATCAGCTGGGGAAAGGAGGAAGTAGAAGCAGAGTCTGTTATATGTTGATTTGAAGGAGTAATTTGATTTGAGGGAGGTGCTTTTTTGTGCTGGAATTTCAGCTTGAAATGTCTTGAACGTGCTTGAAAGAGATGGATTGACGTAGTTCTGATGACACGTCTGTAAGGACTCATGGAGATGACATCATTGTCGGGATTCTTGTGGTGTGTCTGGATCTGTTCCGTTGCAGAGAAGGAAAGGTGAACTGGTATCTGATTTTGATGTTGAAAGGAGCGGGACAGAGAAGAAGATGGTATCTGTTGTGTCAGGGAAGAGAAGTATAGCGAGGACCTTGCTTTGCTGAGAGGCTTTGAGGCTGACTTGTGTGGACTGCAGACGACAGGCTGGTTGAACTTTGGATGAGGCAGGTAACTAAGAAGGTTCAGAAAAGTTTGTAGTTTGAGGCGTTTGTGTTGATGGAGAAGTTAAAGCTGATATACCTGATTTCAGATTGTCTAGCTTAGACTGTCAGCAAAGCCACAGAACTCTCAGCCCCTCCCATCGGGTAGAATTCCTAAGCCACGCCCCCCCAGGTTTGGAAACATGCATAGCCCCAAAAGACAACCGAGTGCAAGACACTGGTCGGCAGTTCATTCAAGTACCGTAACATTGCGGAATCACCGGTAAGTGAAAACAATATAACAACAAACAACTAACATTAATTGTTACTTTGTCCTGAACCTGACGTGGAACCAGCCGGCGGCTGTTTCTCCTGCTGTGACATGGTAGAGCGGTGAACACTCCCAGCAGTGGTGTGCTGCAGTAGTATGTCTCAGTTTTTTAGGAGCACAGAAGCCAAATAAATGCAGAAGTCCGTATGACTGGAGAGACTGTCCAATCATTCCTTCCGGGCCGAAACATTTGATTGGTTGATGTTTTTAGACAAATAGGGGAGAACCACTTGATTATTTTTATTGTTTTTTTTTGTTTTTTTTATCTTCACAACATATTTTTCTCCATGCTGTGTTAAAACGTTTTTAATGGGCATGAAAAAAACATGTTAAGCTAATTTGTTATGCAAATTAAGTATAGCAGCTTTAAATGGATCAGAGTAAAAACTCTGAAATAACTGAGTTAGACGTAAAGACTCAGAGTGAGCTTTCAGCGTAAGGGTTTGACGTGTCGGTGCTGTGAGTTAGGTCTCTAACTGGGTGTGGAATAGACATGGTCTTTTTCCCCAAAATAAAACAGAACAGAGTAGATGAGGTCACATGGTAGAGAAGTGCGTCATCCTGCACTTATTTTAGGAGAGTATTGCGTCGTTTTATCACTGCATAGAGCCAGTGAACAGTTTTTCATGTCCTAGCAGGGAAAAGCTTCATCTATTTGAAGAACTCTGCTTATTCCATTAATCTATAATCTGTTAGAGATCATGAAGACTCCAGTTAAGTTTTTGTCACAGTTGAAGGAATTCATTACATGTGGTGAAGAATATTGGCTAACGCAGGTGATAGAATGGAAAAAGTCAATTAGAAAATGTTTCTCTGTCCAGAACCCAGAGACACTTTTACTCTAAATTAAGTTTGGAAAAGTAACTCACTGATTGAAGTGAAAACTCGATGAAGCTCAGAATGTGTGAATTATTGTGTTAAACTGGATCTCATGGTGCCAAAATGTAAAAAGTACAGAACTAGATATATTTACAGTAAAATGTGGGTTTTTGTTCCCTAAAGCATGGCTGTCTTTGATCAGTAAGTGATGTATGAACACAGTGTTTGTGTGTGGGTTCATTTTGTAGATCAATAATGAAATAATAGTATTTGAAATGTTTACATTTTCTTTAACATCAGATCAGGTGCATGAAGGAACATATTTAATTCTTCTTTCTTGAGTGTTTTTTTAATTTATTTAACCAGTAAAATTAAAAAATTGGGATTAAAAACCTCCTTTTCACGGAGTCCTGGGCAAGAGGCAGCAAAAAGTTTAAATTAAAACAATTTACAATTAAAAACACATACAGTTTATGAAAACCTAAAATACGAGCAAAAACTTTAAATGACTAAAATCAACAATTAAAATTACATATAATTTAAAGGTACAGTATGTAACAATTTTACAGTGAAATACTCACATAACAGTCTAATGTCCCACCGATGTTGAAAATAAAGTCCCAATCTCAGCCGGCTGGGTGGTCGTGAATACATTTTTAAACATTAATTATTTTTTTGTTGTCTTTCTGTCTCCTCTAAAGTGCTCTATAGAGTAAAAGATCAGTGAACATAGATGTAGTTGCTAAATAAATGTATTGACTTGTTCTGTATCTATTTAACCTGACAGGGGAGAACGTCTTAATACCAACAATCTGACTGAGGCACTGAGTTTCCATCTGGACTTTCAATCCTTGACATATTCTAACCTTGTAACAAGAACTTTCATCAGAATCTCATCATTTTGTCTTATGATAAAGTATTTTTAAACTTTACAATTTTACTTCTTGGTTCAGGAGTGAGTAGACTGTAATTATTTACTTGATTATTTTAAAAATGAGTGGAACTCATTCTTAGAATCAAATGACCTACCAGGAACATCAGCATCTGTGCTCTGGGAGGCAGGAAAGGTTGTTATGAAAGGAAAAATAATCTCATTCTCATCATTTAAGAAGAAAAAAGGAAATAAAGAAATTCAGGATTTGGAGGACAATATTAAATCTTTGGAAGAAAACAATATTAAATCTTTGGAAGAAAACTGTGTCTCACCTCAAGATGAAGAAATACTGAATAAAATATGCAAAGCAAAACTAGAGCTTAATGAAATTATTAATAAAAAAACAAAATTCTTAGTACAAAAACTTAGATTAGACAATTTTGAATGCAATAATAAATCGGGTCAGTTCTTAGCCAAACAGTTAAAAACAAATAAAGGAAAAACAACTATCTTTGCTGTTAAAGCTGCAACTGGGAATACTGAATATGATCCAGTAAAGATTAATAAGACCTTTATAGAGTTCTATAAGACTCTGTATGCCCCACAAATAAATCCATCAAATGAAGTGATCAACCATTTTTTAGATAAAATAACACTTCCCAAACTTTCAGACAATCATAAAGCAAATCTAGACTCACCACTAATGTCAGCTGAACTTCAGGAAGCCCTTAAAAACATGTCTAATAAAAAGGCTCCAGGTCCAGATGGATTTCCAGCTGAGTTCTATAAAGAATTCTGGACTGTACTGGCACCAAAATTCCAGAGAATGTTGCAGGAAATACAAGATAATGGCATAATACCACCAAACATTAATACTGCCAACATCTGTCTGTTACTTAAACCAGATAAAGACCCTGTGCTTCCCATCAGCTATCACCCAATTTCACTTATAAATGTAATAATAATAAAAATAAATAATAATTCAACTTTATTCATCTCACAATGGAGAAATTCCCTTCTGCATTTAACCCATCCCGAGGGAGCAGAGGGCTGTCCGTGTCAGGCGCCCGGGAGGCAGTTTGGGGTTCAGCATCTTGCCCAAGGATGCATCGACACATGGCTTGTTCGGGCCAGGGATCGAACCTCCAACCTCTCAATCTGAGGACAACCTCCTTCCCCTTTCAACCACGGCCGTGCCGACCACGACCTCAAAATAATCTATAAAACCTAAGCTAAAAGGTTAGAGAAGGTAACACCTTTCATTATTCACCCGGACCAAAGGGGTTTCATAAAAGGGAGGCCTTCATCCACCAATACACGAAGATTATTTAATTTAATAGACTATGCTTACATTAACAATGTTGAAACTACAATACTATCTCTGGATGCAGAAAAAGCTTTTGATAGAGTCAACTGGAAATTTTTATTTGCAGTCATGCAAAAATTTGGATTTGGAAACTCGTTTATAAATTGGTTAAAAATATTATATAACTCTCCAAAAGCCAGTGTGAGAACAAATGATCAAACATCTGTTAGTTTCCATCTCCAAAGGGGCACCAGACAAGGATGTCCTCTTTCACCATCATTGTTTGCTATATTTATTGAACCACTGGCAGCAGCAATTAGGCAAAATAAATATATTAAAGGCATAGAGTGCAAGAACATAAAATCAGTCTTTATGCTGATGATGTGCTTTTATTTCTCAAGCAATTACAAACTTCCCTTAATAAGGTAATTACATTTATAAATGTGTCAGGTTATTCAATTAACTGGTTAAACTCAGTTAATTGTTTATTTCATATGTAACACTTTTTACAGTAATTACAGTACACTGGGCTCAGTGCTAGGTTCGACTACTGGAGAAGTGATTGGTTCCAAGTGCATTAATGACCACAGACCAGAAAATGAGTTGAACTGCCGGCTTATTACGTTTACTTAAGGACAGAAAGACAGAAAACATACAGTTGACATAAAATTTCGATATCCCTTTAAGGTAAAAAAAAAAAGAAATGGTTCCCTTTCTGTTCAAGTGATTAAGTTTTTCAATCCCTTTTTGATTTAAACCTATTATTTGGCTTAAAAGGATATTATTTTCAACCTAGGTTTTGTTTATATAGATTTCAAGTTTTTTTCCTATATCTACCCGAGTTAACTCAGCTTTATTTTAAATAAAGTCTAGTTCTTCATTTTCAAGGTTAAGTTCAAGTTCCTTCTCTAAGTTTAAACCGGTTCTCAATTTGTTGTGGGTACCCACCAAAAAAACAAGTTACACTTCAGATAACACCATTACAGCATTAACATGTATGGTTAACAAAAAAAACAACAATGAATAATAATTGCAAAACTCAAAATAATTCAGCAAAAGACTGAATAAACTTGTATATCACAAGAAATGTCTTTGTTCCCTTAGTTGTTAATCCTTTTGAGTGTCCTGAAAGGTTAATCCAGTGTCTCTGTGAATCCACTGCAGTTCTGCAGTGAATTATGAATCAATCCTACCAGTTTCTGGTGAAAACCACGCAATGTCCAGCAGAGGGCGCTTTGCTCCTGTGTGATGCACGGTTCACGGAATCCCTGGGTGGCTCGCCATCTTGTGTCTCGCACACAGAATCCAACTCCAATGTTCGCTCAGAATTTCCGGTCCAAACCTTAATGGCCTATCATAACAATCAAATAATGTACATAAAAAATTAAATACTACATTTGGTAGCTTCAAATACCAATAAAGGTCGGTTTTTTCAGCTTACTTAGCACTTCATAAAATGATGCAGCTGCCATCATGGCGGCAGTGTATATCCACCACTTTAACATAAAACAACACAAATCTGCAATCTTAGCTCTCCATCTATATGGAATGACTAAAACATCATGACAAAATTCTTCTGACATGAAATAAAATACAGTATTTTAACTCACCAAGTCCTGTTCGGCAATGTACACAGTGTATAAACGTCGCCAGGTCGCAGACAGGTTGAAAAAAAAACAAAAATAACTTCGAAATAGACTCTTTGCTTAATTCTCTCTGTTTTTCTCCATTTTTAGAAGCAGCTCTGCAACGACTATCTGCGTATCTCCCACGTTTTTTTAAACAGGAAGTAACTTACAAACCCGATTGGCTGTGGCTCATGTGAGTCGCGCTGGAACGCGGCCCTTCAAAATAAGAGTCTCTATACATTTTTAAGCCATTTTAAATAAAAAGAGAAGTATTAACATGAATTTACACATTTTTTAACCCTTTATGTTTTTAAACCCAATTTAAACATTATATCATGAAATAAAGCATTGATTACAAGCCTAATGACTTTGTTTAACCTATTTATTGCTTACAATACATTTCTTTTGTGGCTGTTTTATTAACAGGCCTCTTTTTTAAATGAGGCTTTTGTAACCAGGGTTACACATAGTTCTCCTAGAATACAACTACAAACGGGTAATATTAAATATCTAGGTATTAATGTTTCCACCGGTATTCCAGAATTAATACAGCTAAACTACACCCCACTTCTTAAAAAAGTTAACGATGATCTTACTAGATGGAGCACCTTACCTTTATCACTCATGGGAAGGGTTGCTTCAATAAAAATGATGATTTTAACTAGAATCAACTACCTATTTACATTGATCCCAACTAGGCCACCATCGGAATGGTTTAAATCGCTGGACTCATATACACTATATTACCAAAAGTATTCGCTCACCCATTCAAATGATCAGAATCAGGTGTCCTAATCACTTGGCCTGGCCACAGGTGTATAAAGTCAAGCACTCAGGCATGCAGACTGTGAAGCAAGACATTTGTGAAAGAATGGGCCGCTCTCAGGAGCTCAGTGAATTCCAGTGTGGAACTGTCATAGGATGCCACCTGTGCAACAAATCCAGTCGTGAAATTTCCTCGCTCCTAAATATTCCACAGTCAACTGTCAGCTCTATTATAACAAAATGGAAGCGTTTGGGAACAACAGCAACTCAGCCACGAAGTGGTAAGACACGTAAAGTGACGGAGAGGGGTCAGCGGATGCTGAAGCGCATAGTGCAAAGAGGTCGCCGACTTTCTGCACAGTCAATTGCTACAGAGCTACAAATTTCATGTGACCTTCAGATTAACCCAAGTACAGTATGCAGAGAGCTTCATAGAATGGGTTTCCATGGCCGAGCAGCTGCAGCCAAGCCACACATCACCAAGTGCAATGCAAAGCGTCGGATGCAATGGTGTAAAGCACGCCGCCGCTGGCCTCTAGAGCAGTGGAGACGCATTCTCTGGAGTGATGAATTACACTTTTCCATTTGGCAATCTGATGGACGAGTCTGGGTTTGGAGGTTGCCAGGAGAACGGTACATTTCAGACTGCATTGTGCCGACTGTGAAATTTGGTGGAGGAGGAATTATGGTGTGGGGTTGTTTTTCAGGAGCTGGGCTTGGCCTCTTAGTTCCAGTGAAAGGAACTTTGAATGCTTCAGGATACCAAAACATTTTGGACAATTCCATGCTCCCAACCTTGTGGGAACAGTTTGGAGCGGGCCCCTTCCTCTTCCAACATGACTGTGCACCAGTGCACAAAGCAAGGTCCATAAAGACATGGATGACAGAGTCCTGACCTGAACTCGATAGAACACCTTTGGGATGAATTGGAGTGGAGACTGAGAGCCAGGCCTTCTCGACCAACATCAGTGTGTGACCTCACCAATGCACTTTTGGAAGAGTTGTCAAAAATCCCTATAAACACTCTCCTCAACCTTGTGGACAGCCTTCCCAGAAGAGTTGAAGCTGTAATAGCTGCAAAAGGTGGACCGACATCATATTGAACTCTATGGGTTAGGAATGGGATGACACTTCAGTTCATAGTATGAGTAAAGGCAGGTGAGCGAATACTTTTGGTAATATAGTGTATGTCTAAGTTTCTATGGAAAGGAAAACCCCCTCGCATTAGTTTAAAAACATTACAGAATACCAAAGATAGAGGATTAGATCTACCTAACTTCCATCCTTACTACTTAGCAAACAGGTTACAGTACATCTCAAAGTGGCTTAATAAAAGGTTCCTAGACCAGCCCTAAACGTAGAACAGGCTTTATGCAATAATATAGACATCTCAGACCTGCCTTTTATTAGTTTAAACATTAAACATCATGAGTGCTTTAAAAGCATTAATATCAGCTCTTCTCTGGCAGCTTGGTGGGAGTTTCTGAAAATGACTGAGTCTTGACTTATCCCATGTAAACGCACACCCATCTGGAACAATCCTGACATTCTACAGAACAGAAAAATGATCAACTTCTCAGATTATTAAAGGAATCAAATACTTAGAACATACATATATGCGAAGGAACAAACTTTATTCCATTCGAGAGGCTAGTTTTACAATATGAAATAAACAGAAATAAATTCTTAGAATACCAACAAATTAAATCAATAATAAAAAATAAATTAAAAAAACAGTCAAGTAGAATTACAAACACCTACAATAGTAGAACAGTTTTTTAGTTTAAAATCATACAAATTATTGTCTAAAACATATGGTATACTCTCTAATAGCTATAGATGAATCAATCTCCATTCCAATGGTTAAATGGGAAGCTGATTTATCAGTCAACTATGACAACAATTTCTGGTCCAAAACCTGTTTAAAAACATTTAAAATGACTAGAAACTCCAACCTGCAGTTAATACAATATAAAATTCTACATAGAACACATTACACACTACTAGTGTACTAGTAATTTACCTGATGACTATATCCATGCAATTTGGTTCTGTCCACCTCTTTAAACATTCTGGTACCAGATATGTGAAGACTTGTCATTGTGTCTGAACTGTAACATTCCAGCTGCACCATCAGTCTGTTTGCTGGGTGACTTACAGGATGTTGGTATGTTCACCTGGTTCTTACTGCCTTTTGCATTGCCAAGAAGACAATCCTCATGAACTGGGAAAATAAAAAGAATTTAAGCATTCATCAGTATAAAGATCTCTTGATGGATCATATCAGTTTTGAGACAGCCTCTGCCCTTAATACAGATCGATCACTTTGGGCTCCTCTGATCAGCTCCATCACTTAATAGAGTAGAGGCCTGGGTTGTGCTCTGCTGGCTCTTGTTGCGGATCTGGGGGCTGCCGGGGCCCGGGGTCTCTCAGGGGTCTTCTGGGCCTGGGTATGCTGCGGGGAAAATGGCATGGGGGGGTATGCGGCTCTAGTTTGGTGAGACTGCGTGGCTTTCGGACAGTGTTGGTCTCGCGACTGCGTGTGGGGCTGCCAGGGAAGTCTGTGCTGACGGACATGGGTTGCTGACCTGGTGACCTTGCTGCTCCCATGGGGGTCTGGGGGTCTATGGTCCTGGGCAGTCTGCCTCTCGGCTCTGACTCCGGATGGTCTGGGTCCTGTCTTGTTGGCTGGTGGGTTTGTTTGCCGGTGCATGGTTTGGTGCAGCGCTTTGGACTGGGGGCCTCTGACGTGTCGAGGGTTCTGGAGCTGAGCTGTAGCCAAAAAAAAAAAAAAGTCTATGAACTGCTCTTCGTCAGACCCCCTTCCTGAAGCCAGTTTGTCATGTGATACCCTACCAAGGGCAGCCATAGACATCACAGGCGTCGGGATCATGGAGGTACTGAAACCCCTCCACCACGTTAAGGTGGCAATTCATCGAATCGGGGGGGTTGGGGTGGGGGAAGGGGAAAGGGTAAGGGGATTGGGGTGGGGTGAGGAATGTTAAAAAAAAAAAAAATGAAGAAACAAAGTGCCACGTGCTGCCTTTTTTTTTTTTTTTTTTTTTTTTTTTTTTTTTTTTTTTTTTTTTTTTTTTTGTTTTTTTGTTTTTTGACTTTTTAAGTTAATTTGACATTGATGATTGAAGTTTCCAGTCTGTAGTGACGAGGGTTCTGAGTTTCAGAGATCAGACTGGGTCTTTTTCTTCCCTTTAAAGAAACTCAGGAATCTTTGCTTAAAGCTTTTCTTTTTCGGTTTCTCCTGCAGGGTTTTCACTTGCTGTTCCAGAGTCTGGATTCTCTCCAGAAGTTTCTCTGTGCAGGCTTTTCCCTCGTCTTCCTTCCTCTGGAGAGTCTCCTCCAGAGAAGAGATGGTGTCCAGCAGCTTCTCCTTTTCTACAGCGTGGTCCTCCCTCTCTTGTTGCAGATGGGCTTGGACCTGAGAGGCTGCTGCCTGCAGATCTTTTATAACTGCACCATGAACAGTCAACAGTTGAGACTTTTCTGTCTCCCACTGGTTTGTCTGATCTTTAATCTGCTGCTCGGTCAGCGCAATAACAGTTTGAAGGTTGGAGTTCTCCTCCACCTTCTTACCCAAACAGGATTCTGCTTTCTTCTTGCTGGAGCTCTCGGCAGTGAGAGCAGCTTCCAGGTCATAGATGGTTCTCAGACTGTCTGAATGCCTGTGTTCCATCACAGAACTCTGTGAAACGAGAAGATCGATTTCCTTCTGCTGCTCGAGAACTTGCTCCTTCAGTTTGTCCACTTTCTCCTGTAATGGGATTTTTCTTTTTGCTTTACGCTTCAGAGCTGCCAGATCGTTGTTTGCAAATTTGAGGGTGCGTTCAAGACACATTCTCCGGTCATAGTGTGTCTGCAGAGTTGATTCTTTCATTTTACAGGCTTCTTTTTCCTCCTGGATGACGGATTCCTGATGGAGGACTTGTTGATGTACCAGAAGATACTTTTGTTGTGCTTCAGTGAGCTGATCTGTTACATCTTTCAGCTGTTTAATCAGATCAGCGTTTGTCTTTTCATTCTCAGTGGTGCATAAGTTCTTATAATCATCCTCAGAGATCCAGAAGAAACCCTCTCTGGTGTTACCTGGGACTTTTTGCTGCTGCTCTGTGGGTTTCTCCTTCTCCTGAGGGTTTACACCAAACTGTTTGTTTTCTACCGCTGGAATGAGAAAAATGTCAATTTTCTCAGAAAATGTGACCCGTTTTGACAATTTCTTTTTGGGTTCTTTGTCTTGGACTTTTTCTGAGGACAGGTTTTCTTGAGGACATCTGACTGTGGTGTCCTCAAACAAATCACCCTGTTCCTCAACAAGATGTCTGCAAACATCTTTACCTGCAGCGTGTTCAGATGGAGGAACAGACTCTGGATACTCACTGCTCGGTGCTGTTGAACAGATGGCAGAGTTTCCATCCAAATCTGCATCGCTGGCATTATTTTGGTGGGAATATTCAAACGGACAGATGACAAAGTCGCCATCCGGCACGCTTCCAAATTCCTCATCTACCAGATCAGCCCAGGAGATGTTCTCTGGTAAAACTTCAAATAGAGTTGAAGACTGATCTGTTTGCATTTTGCTTTCAGAAAAGACAAACATTTATAAAGTGATAAAAGGCTTTGTGGCAATTGTTCGCTAACGAAATAATGGAGTGTGGAATGACAGAGCAGTCCTTATATTTATAACCTCTGATGATGTCATCAAACCTTTGATGTTTTTCAAGAGTTCAAAAAAAATAGAATTTAGAATTTAGAATTTGAATCTCATTTCCTTCCATTAGTCAGCAGAACTCAAACAACATGTTTTCAAATGTAAATAAACAGAAAATCTTAAACAAAAACATTGAGCTCAAAATACAGAAAGAACAAAAAAGACCATTCATTCATTCATTCATTCATTCATTCATTCATTCATTCATTCATTCATTCATTCATTCATTCATTCATTCAGTGCCACTTTCAGATTTCATATTCCCCTCAGTGCCAGAGATATTTAGCATTTTTACGGATTTTTGAAGGCCCACAGAATATTTTGTGAATTCTGAAACCATCAGCACAAAATCTAGTCTTTCTTCTTTCAAAAGCAAAAAAAAAAAAATGTTTCTGCCTCTTTCTGTTATTTAGTAATCTGCAGTACAAAAGAGGAACTTTTATGAAAATCCACTCGTTTCAGGACTAAAAGCTGAGATAAAGAGCTTTTTGTGTAAAGAGGTTTTTCAAGCAGATCAGTGACTTTGATTTAAATATTTCACGTTTCAATGATTCATGCAACATCTGAACTATGTTTTACTACTATGAAAGTAAAAAAACAACAGTAAAAAGTACTTTTGATAGTTTATTTTATGTCTAAAAAGAGTCATTTATAGACCATTTCAACATTTGAATAAAATATAAGAAAAAAGCAAATAAATAAAAAAATACTGGACTGAAATGTGCAGAAAGATAGGAATACAGAAAGAGGAAAAACGTTACCATGGAGAATAAATCCAGTTAAAGGTTGTATATCATGAAAAATCAACTTTCTGGAGCTTTTAACCATGTTGTGATGTTATTTCCTTATTAATACCCCCAGAGTGGTTTTTGGCTTAATACACACATTTCTCAGTAATCCTCCTGCATCCTGCGCTCTGAGCAGCTGCTCCACTCTCTCCTGGAAAATGACTGACTTTAACATGGTGATGTAGCAATGTTACACCAGGACCTGCTCGGCATGTTTGCACTGCCCCTGCAGATTAAACACACACACAAACACCCAGAGCTGCGAGAGTCCAAAGCAAGACTCTTGCTCCACCGTTTGTAGTGTTTTACTTTAGGTGAAAATGTGCATTTGGCTGTGAGAGTTACAGGAATTTATTCACCATTTTATTCAGGCAGCTCGAGGGGCAGCACTCATGAGGGGCGGATGGGATTTTCAGTAAACTGAATGTTTTACTTCCTGGTCGGAGAATAACTTGAGAATATAAGTAATATTTCAGGACAAATGAAGACTATATAACACCAAAGGTAATATTTTATCATATATGTGTCTATCCTAGATGTTGAAAACTGTATAATAACATGATACATGACCTTTAAATTCAGCTGGATCTATGCTGCATTGTATATGTCAGTTGTCTTTGTTTAACCCATGGTACATTGCTGTGAGTGGAAAATGGCTGCACCCAGAAAGATAAACCTTCTCTTCAGCTGTGGTCTCTGATGTAGGAGCCTGATTGTGATTGGACTATTGATCGCTGTTCTTTGCTGGACTAATATGCTGAAGTAACTGAGATTTCTACTCGTTGGATCCTTTGTGTGGGTGTGATACAGAAACATTCAGGATATTTTGTTTCAGTTTTACATACAAATGCAGCTCAGTGTGTGTGCTGCTGAGTGATTGTTTGAATCTCACCATTACAATATAATCATCTTTTCTTCATGTACATGGCAACAGGACACAGGTCATCCATCCATCCATCCATCCATCCATCCATCCATCCATCCATCCATCCATCCATCCATCCATCCATCCATCCATCCATCCATCCATCCATCCATCCATCCATCCATCCATCCATCCATCCATCCATCCATCTTTCCTTCCTTCCTTCCTTCCTTCCTTCCTTCCTTCCTTCCTGAAATTTCCACTTTTTTGTAGAACAGTATTTACTATGTTTTTTATAAATCACTGTACACAAATGTAAAACATTAAGAAAAATAGGATGATAAAATAGGGATGATCATAAAAGTCAAGGGTCCCTGCAGCAACTGTATAAAAACAGACAAAGCTAATGAGTCCTGTGTTAGTTGGTGGATTACAGATCACAGTGCTGCAACAACAATACAGTGAATTACAGGCAGAACTTTAAAGTACAGCCGTCTACGTAGAGCATGAAGTTCAGCTCTATTTGTGACTGGGTCAGCTGCTCTGCCCTTGCATCATATCTCAGCCTCTATTCATCACTGTAATGTGTGTAATGAAGAGATGTGAGGCTGCAAGTTCAGAGTCCACTGCAGCAAAATGTTTTGACTCCAGCGGGGTTATTACTCTTCCTTTGTAGGACAGCATGGGGACGAATGGACACTGACTCAGCAAACTCAGCCTGGCTCAGCCTGTTTTATGTAAACACCTTTTGCCAAGAAATTAAGGGGCCAGTAATTTGAACTGTGCCATAATGTGAGTCTGAGCATGATACTATTCATGTACATTCAGTATGACCTCTCTGCTCTCTGCACACATTAGGGTTTGGAGATTATTATCAGAAAAGGTATAATTTTCATCCCATCTCAGTGGGCTATTATTTAATTGAGGTGCCAAGTTATTAACAAACACCGTGAACAATACTGAGAGGTTTATGATAGTATTAATGTGGTAACGCCTTCTAACTATCTGAATCTTCATGTTCTTCAAATGTCGGCTGGGCAGGAGGAGTAGAGGCTATTTTCCAATCAGGTCTATTGATTAGCTTTAGACCAAATATTAGTTATAAAGCATTTGAGTCCATGGCCCTGTCCCAATACCTGCACTTGCGCCCTTGTGCACTTCAAATGTGCGTTCCCAATGAGGGGCGCGACTGTGTAGGGTGTAGCGATTCTTCAGAGTGGTGAGTCGTGCCCTTGGCCCCACCCCTTTGGAACCCTTGATCCGCACTTCGCCAAAGCCCGCATCGGTGCAGACAAGGGTGCAAAATGGGTGGAGCCAAGGGCACGACTCTCCTCTCTGGAGAATCGGGACACCCTACGCACTCGCACACTTCATGGGGAACTCACATTTGAAATGCGCAAGGGCGTAAGTGCAGGTATTGGGACCACAGACATTATATAATGATTTATATACATGTCTATGATTGGGACAGGGGGTGTTTCTCAGTGTCAAGGAACCTTGCCTACCGAGGCACTGCCTTGGTAGAGGAGGCGTCTTGCTTACAAGGACATTGGAACAGACTTCACTCACGTGACCGCGGCTGCCTGCTCACGCGCACTGTTTACGTCCCGCCCATAACCCATGGAGCTAGAAATGCTAATAAAAATAAAATAAAATAAATGTGCAAGCGAGTTAATACCTTCTAGCCACCGAAGCTGCAACTACAAAGCAACTAACAAACCGTATAAACTGCTTTGGATTAAAAAAAACTAAAAAAAAAAAAACCTTTTAAATAAAAGCCCGATAGCAACAATCAGTTAACTTACATTTAAACCTTTGAAGTCTTTGAAGTAGCTGCTGTCGGCTCCTCAATCGCTATGTTTTGAAAATACTGCGATGTATTCTGGAAAATTTGTGACCGAGGGAAGGCATCAAGGCACGTCCCATGTATCCTTGGTATGTTAGCTAAACAGCGGGCAAATGGAGTACAGATGCCTCAGTAGCACATGAACATTGGAACATGCCTTGGCGGGTGCCGATGACGTATCTCCTAGGCAACCGGGGCGGGACCAAGGCATCAAGGCTAGGTTCCTTGGCTTTGAGAAACCCACAATGCCTTGCTGCGTGTAATCTTTGACAGAAGAAGAAGGTGGAGAAATGGCTGAACCATCCAGACCAAAAAATGTTTTCTCAAGTGTAGAATCCAAATAATCCATACTTTGTTGGTAAGAAGTGTCACATATCTGATGAAAAATATAATTAATTAATAACGTTACTGACGTGTATTTTCGGACACGATACACTAACAGTTTAATCACTTATTCTGTCTTATACGCCTCCTTTGGTTCCTGTGCTTCATTCTCCTCAAAATAAATGTTTGTGGAAGTTTTGAAATTAAAATCAAAATAGCGCAAACAGCGACCGGCACCGACATTTTGGTGAGAAAGAACGCTGTTGCACGTAGCGCTCACTGTCCCAATACTGCTAATATGTGCGCACTTGTTCAGTACGCACTTCAAACCCTTTATGTGCCCTATTTCTGAGTACTGATAATGTTATTATACTAGGATATTTCACAATTCATGTTGCTGTTGAAAGTGATAGTCTAAATTTAGCATTTAAGGATCTTTTAGACTCAAAATTTTTTTACCAAAATGTCCAAAAATAAACTCTTCATCACACCCTTGATCTTGTTCTGACATTTAGTTTAGAGAGTGAGCAGCCAGTAGTATTTCCTCACAACTCTGATCTGTCTGATCACTTTTCAAAAAGCTTTGACTTTACAATGATGGACTTCGTAGCATCTGAGAGAAAATGTTTTTTTAGAAAAAGCTACAACTAAGTTTAAAGAATCTAGTCTATTATTATTATTTGCAATATCACAATTAACAGAGGCAAGCTACCAACATGTTTCTCACAAATTGATTTATTGTAGATGGTGTTACAGTATCAATGAGTGCTTCGTTAGACAACTTTACTCCTGTAAAAATACAAGTCCAGAGGAAGCTGGTTTGAGGAGTGCAAGAACAAACCCAGGTTTTCAAAGTTATTGTAACAAAAATCTAAGCTCTGTTGAACCTTATATCTCTACACTTAGTGGTGATTTAATTAAATCCTTCATAAATAAATTTATTTCGGTTAGAAAACAAATCCATGTTTTTCTTGTTATTGTCACTGACACATGACCTAGTGAAGCAGCTTTAGACACAACATTAGAACTTGATTTGTGTTAGACAGCTTTTGTCCTGCAGTTCTTAAAGAGACCCTTCCATTAAAAACTGTTTTTTCTGAGGTTTCTGTTGAATATTTTAGCTCCACAGGTGTTCTTACCTTCATAGTGAGTGTGAAAACAGGTCAACAACTTCTCTTTCAGTTTTTATTTCAAACTATACAGGTGACGTTAAAACCCGAGTTCGAACGGCCGGTACTTATTTCGTCACAACTAGTTTGCTCGTTAGTTTTCATCAGCTCCCGCAGTTGAAACCACACCTAGCATGCTGCTGCTAAAAGCTGTTAGCATAAGACGTAGCAAACAGGAAGAGAGAACGCCTGATGTTACCATGCGCGGGGCAGGAAACAGTATACCTTGCTCTCATAGATTGGCTAACAAACTAGCCTGAGTCCAGCAAATTCACATAATGAATATTAATGAGTTGCAGCTGAAGCCTGATGAATTTTAATGCAGATAGATTGAAAGATATCCGCATTGAGACGGAGGTATCGTCTGGAGGGAAGGAGAGGAGGAGCTGAGTGTCGTCAGCGTAGCAATGGTAGGAGAAGCCATGGGAGCGAATGATCTCGCCTAATGAGGTGGTGTATAAAGAGGAGAGGAGAGGACCAAGGACCGAGCCCTGCGGGACACCCGTCGCCAGCTCATGCAGACTGGACATCTGTCCATGCCACGAGACTCTGAAAGATCTTTCCGCAAGGTACGAGGTGAACCACGAGAGGACCGGTCCCGAGATGCCAAGCTTAGATAGCGTCGAGAGGAGAATGAGGTGGTTGATGGTGTCAAAAGCAGCAGACAGGTCAAGGAGTACGAGTACTGAGGAGAGACCAGCCAATCTGGCAACCCGTAGTGACTCTGCAACTGAGAGAAGAGCGGTTTCAGTGGAATGGCCTCACTTAAAGCCTGATTGATAAGGATCAAGTAGGTCATTGTCATGGAGGAACTGTGAGACTTGAGTGAAAACGGCTCGCTCTAGGATCTTGGACATGAACGGTAGGAGCGAGACTGGCCGGTAGTTTCCTACCTGGGCCGGGTCGAGCGACGGTTTTTTCAGCAGCGGAGTGACAGTGGCTTGCTTGAAAACTGAAGGAAAGACGCCAGTTTTCATGGAAGAGTTTATAATGTGGGTTATTGCAGGTTTGACAGCAGGAAGAATGCTCAGCAGGATATCTGTAGGAATCGGATCCAGAGGACACGTGGTTGGATTAGATTCCACTACGAGTCGGGAGACTTCGTCCTCATTCAGTAAGCGGAAGGAGCAGAGCGATTGACCGGAGGAAGGATGGACCAGACTGGGATGGTCAGGCTCGGAAAACTGATTTTTAATGGAGGCGATTTTGTCGGTGAAGTAGGTGGCGAACATGTCTGCAGTCAGCCCGGTGGGTGGCTGAGCAGGTGGAGGACGGAGAAGAGTATTGAATGTCTTGAACAGTTTTCCCATGTTAGGAGCATTTTGGATTTTGTTTTGGTAAAAAGCTATCTTGGCAGCCTTTAAGCAGGA
>SSNP01000139.1:186422-306773 GCA_006937955.1 Pachypanchax playfairii | reverse complement strand
TGTCCAACAATAAAAAAACAACAATGAAGACAACAATACAGTAATAAAAATCAAGGTCTGTTCTTGTTGTGGAGGCTAATGGCTGCAGGCAGGAATGATCTTTTGTATCTTTCGGTCTTGCATCGGACCTGAAGAAGCCTCTCACTGAACACACTCTGTTGTTTGATCACTGTGTCGTGCAGAGGGTGAGAAGAGTCCTCCATCATCTTCATCAGTTTGTCCAGCATTCTTTTTTGTACAATCAGCTCCAGCGGCTCCAGAGATACTCCCAGCACAGATCCAGCTTTCCTGATCAGTTTGTTGATTCTCTTCAAGTCTCTGGTTCTGATGCTGCTGCCCCAGCAGATGGCTGCAAAGCTGATTGCACTTTCCACAACAGACCTATAGAAGATTTGCAACATCTTGGTGCAGACATTAAAAGATCTCAGCTTCCTTAAGAAGTAGAGTCTGCTCTGACCTTTCTTGTAGATGTATTCTGTGTTGCATTTCCACTCTAGTCTGTTGTCCAGCTGAACTCCAAGGTACTTGTATTCCTCCACCACCTCTACCTCCTCTCCTAGGATGGAAATACTGCTGTGTTGATTCTTTCTCCTCCTGAAGTCAACAATCATCTCCTTAGTTTTGCTGCTATTTAAAACGAGATGATTGTTACTGCACCATTTCACAAACTGACTGACCAGTTCTCTATACTCAGCTTCTTGTCCCTCACTGATGCACCCAACAACTGCAGAGTCATCAGAGTATTTCTGCAGATGACAGGACTCAGAGTTGTACTGGAAGTCAGAGGTGTACATCGTGAAGAGAAATGGTGAGAGTACAGTTCCTTGTGGCTCTCCAGTGCTGCTGACCTCCATCCCAGACACACAACCCCCCAGTCTCACAAACTGTGGTCTGTTTGTGAGGTAGTCATAAATCCAGGAGGTTGTGGAGGAATCCACCTGGAATTTATGGAGCTTCTCACATAACAAAGCAGGCTGAATTGTGTTAAAAGCATTTGAGAAGTCAAAGAACATGACCCTCAAAGTGCTGCCTGATTGGTCCAGATGAGCGTGTGCTCTGTGAAGCAGGTAGATGATGGCATCTTCAACCCCAAGCCCATTACGGTATGCAAACTGTAATGGGTCCTGAAAGGTGCTGACCTGCTTGTTGAGGTGAGCCAGTAAGAGTCTCTCCAGGACATGCTCCGATAGCTGCGAGGGACTGAGAGATTGAAGGTTTCTGCGGTAGGAGACAGTCTTTACTTTTGCGTTAGGTACGTGAGGGATGGAGATGCTGAATTTAATCAGGAAGTGGTCTGAGAGGTGCAGCGGTGTGACTTGCACGTTACCTGCAGTGCAGTTTCTGGTCAGTACCAGTTAATACTTAATAAATAACCACAAAGTCATGAAATTTGTATGAAATGGCCTCTTTAACAAAAGATGCTTAATCCAAACCATCGTGTGTTAGATCCCACACTAACCGTTTTTGGTTTTCGATTAAATACAATTCAACAATATTTTATACTCCTCCACCTCTTCTCCCATGATAGAAATGGGTTTTGACATGTTGCAGTCCCACCTTCTCCTAGGTCAGACTAAGGATGGAGAGGTACTGCAGAATCCCAGATTGGGACTCTGGTTAACACCATCTGGACCAGCTGCCTTGTTCCTGTTCAGTCTCTCCAGCTGCTTCTTCACCTGACTGACAGGTGTGAGGTGGAGGCAATTAGCTTCTTCTGATGATGGAGATGATGGAAACAGGATCCATGACACGAGTTATTGTCTACCTGCTTGTTCCTGTTCAGGGTTATGGGGACCAGGGCCGGTTCTGGGCATAGGCAGACTAGGCAATTGCCTAGGGCACCCTCTGCTGGAGGGGGCGTCAAATTCTCTCTTCTTTTTTTTTGGACAAACTGTTGGACACACCCTTCATCTCATGTAAAGAGCAAAATAAGTAATAATTAAATATCTATCTATCATCTCTACTGTTCATTTTAGTATGAATAAACATTTTTTGCCACGTTATCCAGTTATTGAGTTACGTTGTTTCTGTTCTGGGCAGTAGGGGGCGCCTCGCATCATGCAGCTCAGGGCCTGTCCTGACGGGGACCTGCTGCCTATCTCCAGCAGTCATTGGGCAAGAGGCGGGGTTACACCTGCACAGGTTGCCAGTCCATCATAGAGACAGCTAGAAATGAACAACCATCTACACACACAAGAGTGTGCGCACGCACGAACACACCTAGGGCCAGTTTGAACAGCCAATTAACTTGACATTGTAAGAATTACGATACTCAATAGTACTAGTTTTTCCGCATCACTTTGAGTCACAATGATCTAACTGATGTGTTAAAGTTAAGAATGACAATACCAATCAGTTTTTCTGTCAGAAGGATAATTGAACTGACTTGCTTCATTTAACAAAATGAAACCATAATCCAAAAGGATTTACTTAACATATATAAATGAAGTTGACACACATGTTCATACTGCTTTTAGGCTTCACTGATATCTCTGAGGAATCTGCTGCAGAGCTGGTACATTCACACTGCAGACTGGCATCCATCTTGAGTGTATTTCCTGATTGATGTTGAGCAGCTGTTTCTGCAGAATTATGAGTGCTCTGTCACAGCCAAACACGACTTACTGCACATGTCTGTCATCATTATAATTTACACTGTAAAAAATTGCTCTAGGCACTTAGTTTTGTCTGCTGCAAAAGGACATTTGTGGTAGAAAGACTCATATAATCATTCAGCTTCGGTTTATTGTATGCTGTGATAATGTGTTTCCCCATCATGCTATGGCTGGAACAGATGTCCTGTGACCTCTGTGAAGGACAGTATAAGACACTGAAGGTAGTTTGATTGTTGGTTAATGAGTTAGCTGATCTGTAACTTGCTCTGTTACTGGACTTCACTGATTATACTGAACTGAGCTCAGCTGTTAGGAAAAGTCGTGCAGCAGGAGGCTGCTACAGGTCAAATAGCAACGGTTAGCATAGCATTGATTTAGAGGGAATAATTTCTGTGTAAAGATATATGCTGCTTTAAGAGTTTGATTAGTGACAACGAAAATGGAAACAACACTAGGAAGAATTTAAATCAACAGAAATATAACTGTAGAGAGAAAAAAGCTGTTTAATATTTAAGTAACAAGGTCTCTGAAAATTAATTCTTGTGCGAATTCCACAAGTTTGCAAGTCTCAGAAATCCGATTTCTCTGGTTTAGTACCAGTCTTTCATGCAGAGTGTGTAATACAGCAGAAGGTTTCGCCTTACTTAAAAGTAAATTATAGATTTTATAACGGCTTTGGCTTTCCAGTCAAGACATTTTAATCAAAACCACCCAATCTGAAATCATCCTTAGACGTGATAAATGCAAGTTACTTATTCCATTTTTTTAAATAGTTTTTTTTTAAGATAATTGAAATAAAACACAATTTTGTCCTGTTAGAAATGTTCAAAGTAAATCATAAACACTGGCTATAGTTTAGTCCCAACCTGAATATGTAATTGAAATTTTATCAAACATTTTGAATATTTGGCAGCTCTTAAAGTACTCATTAATAAATCATTCCTGGAGGTGTTTTCTGGACATTTTGCAGAACATATCTACTCTGAACTCATCATTAACTGTCAGCTGTTGGACTGACCTTCAATTCGTATAGCAGAGTAAATCACACACACACTTGCTCAGTTATAGTTTATGGAAAACTGTGTCATGGTCTGAAGCACAGCAACATTTATATATGTAAGCCAGACTTGCTGGATTTGTGGCTCTCTGTGTTTTAAACTAAAATCACGATCTGCTGAATAAACTTGGCTATCATGTGCAAATACTGATGCTTGGGACCTACTGATGAAATTAAAAAACAAACAAACAAAAATAAAGTACAACAATCTGGATGCTACGTTTTGAAACAGGGTTTTGATCCAGTGCTGCCATCTAGTGAAATGAGAGTGAAATGCAGTTATTATTCCTTTTATTCTCTGACATAAGGCAGTTGTTAAAATTTGAGTTTTCCTTTGATGATGTGGATTTTACCTAAGATTTTTTATTCTTCTGTTTTTCTTTCAGGTATTCTATTTTCAACATTAGTGTTTGGCCCCGCCTGTGGCTTCATCCTGGGATCTGTCTGTACCAAAGTCTATGTTGATGCTGTCTTCATTGATACCAGTAAGTTGTTAATTAAATAAAAGATATTTGTTAAAGAGGCCCTTCCATTAAAAATGTTTTTTCTGAGGTTTCTGTTGAATATTTTAGCTCTACAGGTGTTCTTACCTTCATAGTGGGTGTGAAAACAGGTCAACAACTGCTCTTTCAGTTTTAATCTCTCAAACTACACAGGTGGCGATAAAACCCAAGTTCTCCTGAGTTCAAACGGCCTGTATCTGTTTCATTACAACTCCTTTGTTCGTTAGTATTCGGCAGCTCCCGCAGTTGAAACGACACCTAGCATGCTGCTGCTAAAAGCTGTTAGCATAAGACATAGCAAACAGGAAGACACAACGTCTGATGTTGCCATGCACAGCGGGGCAGGAACTTTGTGGTTATTTCTTAAATATTAACCAGTAATATGAAACATTTTATATCTAAAAAAACATCAGGAAACACTGATTAACAGACCTTTTAATCTGTCTGCATTAAAATTCGGTTGGTTCCGTCAGGCTTTGTTCATATTCATTATTCAAATTTGCTGGACTCAGATTGGCTAACAAACTAGCCTATGAGAGCAAGGTATACTGTTTTCTGCCCCGCTGTGCATGACAACGTCAGACATCGTGTCTTCCGGTTTGATACGTCTTATGCTAACAGCTTTTAGCCAGCAGCATGCTAGGCGTGGTTTCAACTGTGGGAGCTGCCGAATACTAACGAACAAAGGAGTTGTGATGAAACAGATACAGGCCATTAGAACTCGGGAGAACTCGGGTGTTTGAGAGATAAAAACTAAAAGAGAAGTTGTTGACCTGTTTTCACACCCACTATGAAGGTAAGAACACATGTGGAGCTAAAATATTCAACAGAACCCTCAGAAAAAATGTTGATAATGGAAGGACTTCTTTAAATGTGTTTTCATGATCAATGAATCGGATGATGTCGATACAACAAAGATGAGACTGGTGTAAATCACAACACGAGGGGAACGTGAGGTGCTTTATGGAGGTCTGAGCTCTACGAGTGATTTTAATGTAAATTGCTTCTTCACCCCTTTTTCAAACTATCTCTGTTCAAAATGTTCACATTATTATAAAATCTACTTTTTGTATCTTTGTGCCTTTATAACACAAAGTAATTATACAAATAATCTACCTTGGTGCACAATTTTTAATGCCATTTGAATTTCTACTAATATGGGGGAACTCTGTGGAGGTCTGAGCTCCACAAGGGCTTTTCTAGTTTTAAATATTTCAGTGTTCTTTTGAAATGTGTTGCTGCCACCAAATTCAAACTGAACATTTTTTTAAAGAAAATGTTTATCTTCATCATAATTTTTTTACAGTAAAATAAAATTATTTAAGAGGTGATTTAGGAAGTTATCATTACACTGTATCCATACTTTTGTATAAAAGATGCAGAATAATCATCTGTATGAATCTTTCTGTTGATTTTTTTCCCACTCAGGTAAGCTGGACATCACCCCAGATGACCCTCGCTGGATTGGGGCATGGTGGGGTGGCTTCCTTCTCTGCAGTGCCTTACTCTTCCTGTCAGCCCTCTTCATGTTTGGCTTTCCCCAAGAGCTGGACGAGCAGGACATTGATGTTGGAGGGGAGAGTGAGCAGGCCATGTTGCCTTCTTCCATGTCCCAGGAGACCCAGAGCTCTAAAACCAGTGAAGATATCCGTGGCTTTGATATAAACAGTGGACTTTCAGTTTGGGAGCATCTGAGAGGTAAGAGGATGCAAAGATAGGAGCAGGTGAATGAAAAGAAAATATTTGAGTAGTTAAACATTCAGTTCACTCTAATTATTACATAATTCTATCTTTTTTTATTATTTCCATGACACGCCCCCAGTTATCCCCCAGGTAACGAGGCACCTCCTCTCCAATCCAGTGTTTAGCTGCATCACGCTGGCGGCCTGCATGGAGATAGCTGTGGTTGCTGGCTTTGCAGCTTTTTTGGGAAAATACCTTGAGCAGCAGTTCAACCTCACCACCTCCTCAGCCAATCAGCTTTTAGGTACGTAAGTCACTTCTTTACCACAGTGCAGAAGAAGTACAGACATCTCCATGAAATCCTCACAGACGTAGGTGGTTAAGAAGAGAATCACTGAGGTGGCAAAACATAAAATATATTAAAAATAAACTAAAAAAATTCTATTTAAATAAATGAAAGACAAACAAATAAAGTAATAAATAATCAGTTAATGTCAAAATATTTGTTTTGGTTCCTAAAAGTTACCATGAAATTATAATTGTAGATATAAGACACATGTTTATGTAAATGTTGTTGTAGCTCAGTTCTTGTTTAGGGAGTCATTGTAGAGGGTTCTAGTTGTGGACAGGAAGGATCTCCTCTAGAGGGTTCTAGTTGTGGACAGGAAGGATCTCCTGTAGAGGGTTCTAGTTGTGGACAGGAAGGGTCTCCTGTAGAGGGTTCTAACTGTGGACAGGAAGGATCTCCTGTAGAGGGTTCTAGTTGTGGATAGGAAGGGTCTCCTGTAGAGGGTTCTAACTGTGGACAGGAAGGATCTCCTCTAGAGGGTTCTAGTTGTGGATAGGAAGGATCTCCTCTAGAGGGTTCTAACTGTGGACAGGAAGGATCTCCTCTAGAGGGTTCTAACTGTGGACAGGAAGGATCTCCTGTAGAGGGTTCTAGCTGTGGACAGGAAGGATCTCCTCTAGAGGGTTCTAGCTGTGGACAGGAAGGATCTCCTGTAGAGGGTTCTAGCTGTGGACAGGAAGGATCTCCTGTAGAAAGTTCTAGCTGTGGACAGGAAGGATCTCCTCTAGATGGTTCTAGCTGTGGACAGGAAGGATCTCCTGTAGAAAGTTCTAGCTGTGGACAGGAAGGATCTCCTCTAGAGGGTTCTAGCTGTGGACAGGAAGGATCTCCTGTAGAAAGTTCTAGCTGTGGACAGGAAGGATCTCCTGTAGAAAGTTCTAGCTGTGGACAGGAAGGATGTCCTCTAGAGGGTTCTAGTTGGAAGTTCCAGATTTATAAGTTGTTGATGGGACAAAAGCCAACAAAAAAAACAAAAAAAAACTTGAATGGAAAATAAAAATATACATTACAGACTCGTCTTAAAATAATGAGCTTACGAGCATCAAACAGATCAGGAAAGGGTACGGATTAGAAGAAACATAAATAAAAGACTGATTTATTATCCAAGAAGAACCAGAATATATGTTAGATAACTCCTGAGTCACATCGCTGTATTTCACATCATTAACTATCAAATGAAACTTGTGTTTTTAGGAGCATTAAAACTTTTCAAAAAGTGAACCTATTGCTAAACTGTTAGTCATATCACTCAGTCTGTCTTGAAGAGGTTTTACATTCTGAAGATATTAAAACAATTCAAGGTAAGTAACTCAAAAGAAAAATGTTGGACAATCTTCTTAATTAACACATTTTGAGAAAGAATTCTTAAAAAGTAACAGTTTCCTACAGAGCTGGATCTCTCACTCCTCTGACTTCAGTCATAATCTAATTTCATTGCTATTGTTGGCTTTGGTTCTCCAGGTATGACCGCCATCCCCTGTGCCTGTCTGGGTATCTTCCTTGGGGGTCTCCTGGTTAGAAAGTTGAGCCTTTCAGCACTGGGTGCTGTCCGCATGGCCATGCTGGTCAACTTGGTGTCCACTGCCTGCTACATCTTGTTTCTCTTTCTGGGCTGTGATACCGGACCTGTCGCTGGGGTTACAGTGGCCTACAGCAATGAGTAAGACTCACAACCAACTGACAAGCCTTTTCTATTGCACGTTCATTCATAATCAATCTCATGGAGGAAAAAAAAAGTGTTTTTCACTGGTTGATGTTCGGTAGATGCAAACATTGTTTTATAAACTGTATGTGTCTCTAATATGATGTTTGATGGCTCCTGTAGGACGCTGCGGTCCTGGCAGTCTCCTGAATCACACTGCATCAGTAACTGTAACTGTTACACAGCCTCAGTGAGTCCGGTCTGTGGATCCAACGGCGTCACCTACATCTCAGCCTGCTTCGCTGGCTGCACCAAACCAGTAAGTAGACACAGAAGCACAGACCAAAACAAAGTGATTTTGTGACTTCCCCAGATCCTAAAGAGAAAATACAGGGTTAGATTTCTATAACGCACCATTAGGATCTTATCTCTTGTCTTTGCATCAGAACCTGAGCAGCTGTACATGTATATCCAGCTCTGGTGAAGAAGCCGTGGCTTTACCAGGAAAGTGCCCGAGTCAAGGCTGTCAGCAGGCCTTCCTCACCTTTCTGTGTGTTATCTGTATGTGCAGCATGATCGGAGCCATGGCTCAGACTCCTTCCATCATCATCCTCATCAGGTATACTGTGGCAATGTGCGCACGAGAGCGAGCTGCTGGCATGTTAGGCCATTTGAGGCTGAATCACATAGACATCTTGCAACAGACAGTAGAAGATTGATTTATCATAATGAACAGTTCTAATGATTTGATACTGTGTGTTAATTCAAGGCATTCTAGACCAAAAACAGAAAATCTTTGCAGATTTAATTCCTTGATTCAGTTCTTGGTGGTCTTTATTAGGACTGTTATGTTGTTGTTTTTTTTATTATCTCTTTTTGTTTGTTTTGGAGTCAGAAAATGAGCAAATTTCTAAATGAAAATGAAAAAAAAAATAGATCTGATATGCTGATGGTTAAACCTGTTGGAGGTTCTGTCCTGCTGTGGAGTCTGTTTCTTCCTGCTCCACTAGAGTTTTGAAATGATACAAGAAATCAAAATATATTTAAAAAGTCAAATAGTTTGAGATGCAGCTGAGAAATCTCAACAGTGAAATCTAAAGCCCGCATTTTCAAAAGTAGCTACTAAAAAATAAATAAATAAACCATGTGAATGTAAAAAAGAACAGACGGAAAATTCAAGGTCTTGCGATGATGACAAAAATATCTGGATGTTGTTGCATGCTAACAGCTGCAGTACATCTGTGTCTGTTTAAAAACTTTGGACATTCAGATGACCATTGTTAGTTTTAATACACTTATTTACTTATTTTACTTCTTCATGTTTTGTTGTATTGTTACATTTTAATTTAACACTCAGACATGGACAAAATAGTTTTTACACTTCCATTAAAGACAGACAAACCCACAATGATAAATCAAATTACTCATTGAAACTTACTATTAGTAACAATACTGATAATATTATTAATAAATAACTAACAAAAATACTGTTAAATTTACTGAAAAGCAAATAATAACAATCTGACATTGTTTTTAGATCAACAGAATTATAAAAAATAAAAACAAACTAATGAAACTGACGTGTACAAAAAATAATATTTGGGGTTTAATCTCAATCCTGTTTATAGAAAATTAGAACCTGACACTGCAACATTTTAACATTTCTTTAAAAATATTTACTGTCTTTGAATTTGATGAGAACAACAACAACGTATCTCAAACGGATGTTTTTCATTGTGTAGTATCACGTCTTCTTTTAACATCTGTCTGTAAACATCTGGGACGTGAGACCAAGAGAGGAATGTTGTCCCATTCTAGTCTGATGCAGGATTCTAGCTGCAGTTCTGGATCTTTGTGGCTGGCTTTTCTGTCTCATGATGCTCCAGATGTTTTCTGTTGATCAAAGATCTGGACTGCAGGCAGATCAGTTCAGAACCTGGACTCTCTTCCTGTGAAGCCATGCTGGATGTGATGGATGCAGTTTAACATTGCTGAAATATGCAAGACCTTCCCTGACAGAGATGTTGTCTAGATGGGAGCAGATGTTGCTCTGAAAACTCAAAGTATTTTTAAGCATTGATGGAGCCTTTCCAGATGTGTAAGCTCCCATAGACACTAATGCAGCCTCATACCATTAGAAATGCTTTTGAACTGTCCGCTGATAAGAAGCTGAATGACTCCTCTCCTCACTCTGCTGGACATGTTGTTCATGGTTTCTAATTTGGACCAAATCTGACCCTAGAACAGTTTCCACTCCACCTCAGACCTTTTTACATGTGCTTAGATCCAGAGAAGGTGCTGGTGTTTCTGGATGGTTTCACAACTGACTTCTTCTTTAACTGGTGTTTGTGGATCTCATGATGATTGTGCTGGCAGTGAAGTGTTCTTGAGTGCATCCAGTGACGTCCAGAATCAGCTCTTTCTGTAATGCCTCAGAGCCCACAAGTCATGACAATCCAGTTTTGACCTTTGACCTTGTCCCTTGCAAAGAGGTTCCTCCTGATTCGCTGAATGTTTTGATGAAATTATTCACTGTAGTGGGTGGATCTTCAAAGTATTCACAATTTTACATTGAGGAACATTTTTTTCAATTTGTTCCACTGCAAATGTTCACTAGATGATGCTGCAAGTATCCAGGCAAAGCAAAACAAACATGGCCGCGCTGGTGGATGTACACGTAGAAGCAGCTATTGAATCTGTTTTAGGAGAACGAGAGATGATTTCTCGGTTGAAAAATTAGCAAAGATAAGAACTTTGATCGTTTCTTGTTGGTAACGATGCGTGTGCTTTTCTCTCAACTGGATTTGGCAAGAGCTTCATTTACTGTGATTGGCTAAAGACGGATCATGGTAGAGGACTCTTGCTGGCGTGTCCTCAAATCAGCTTCAAATATTATACAAAATGTCCCTCACCTTTTTCAGACACTTTCAGACGGACCAATCCCACATCTATATGTAGCAGCGACTCCACATGGGGCTACACGTAGATCTGGATGAGCCAGGTTAGGAAGCTGGAGTACCCGGAGAAAACCCACACATGCATGCATGCATGCAGGGAGAACATGCAAACCCCTTGCAGAAAGGTCCCTGCCTGGTTTTGAACCTTCTCGCTGCAATGCAACAGGGCTACCCACTGTGCCACCGTGCAACCCTACTGCAATTAGCTTATTTCTGTAACTCTCAATGAGGCTTCCATATTTATTGTCAAGTATTTTGGCCCTACTCCTCATGATGAAACTGTCTCATGTTTGAAATTTTTCTTTTCCAGACTGTATATCAGCTTCCTTCACAAATGTTGAGTATGATTTAGACCAGGGTTCATAGAAAGCCACTTCAGAATAGTCTCGTGTTTTTGCTCTTAGACATTCTTGTGTGTTTTTGGTCATTATCTTATTGGACAACTCATGACCTGTGACTGAAACCGTGTGGGCAGCACTTTTGCTCTAGAATTCCTTGATATAGTCATGATATTTTGTTGTACTCTGCAGTTAGTAGTTTTACGCTAAAGAGACACCAGGTGCAGGTGAGAGAGTGGAACTTTCAGCCCCACGTCTTTCGCCAGTGCCTGAAATCAGAATATCATGGTTTCAGAAGAAAGAAGAAACACTTTGTTTTAGTTTTTATTTATGTCTGTGGTTCAGATTAAAACTGCAAGAACAGTAACAGACCAACATCCTGATATTACTTTGGCCAACCATCATGGGAAAGTGTTAAACTGTTAGCATGTGTAGAACTGTTGCTTTAACAATATTTCCATGAAAATAATAGACTTCTGTATTCTGATTATTTGTTTATCACGGTTGTAATTTGCTTTATTTTGTTTGATTTTAAATTTGTTTGTTTTCCTTTTGTTTTTTTGTTTGTGTGTTTTGCAGAACTGTTAGCCCGGAGCTTAAATCTTATGCTCTTGGAGTTTTGTTCCTGCTCTTAAGGTTGATAGGTAAGCAAAATAAACTTCCTCTAGTAGATTTAAATATTGCATTTCTTTTGCACATTCCTCAGTAAGTTGTGTTCTTGCTGCCTAGTTTTCTGCTGTTGTTGATCTGTACGTATACGGTGTGATTCAGCTGGAACTTCAGCTCAGTCTCTTCTCTTTCTGACTTTTTGACCTGCTGTCTGTTCACAATCCACTGCTGGATCAGGCTTTATCCCTCCCCCTCTGATCTTCGGGATGGGCATCGACTCCACCTGTCTGTTCTGGAGCTCTGTCTGTGGCAAGAAGGGAGCCTGCATACTGTATGACAACGTAGCCTACAGACATCTGTACGTCAGCATTGCCATTATTCTCAAGTCGTCAGCATTTGTCCTGTACACCACCACGTGGCAGTGTCTGAGAAAGAACTACAGGAAATACATTAAGAACAGCGATGGTTATCTCACACCCACTGAACTCTTTGCCTCCAGTGTAACTTTGGACAATTTAGGCAAGGAGATTACCCAGAATCCAACCAACAGGACAAAGTTCCTATACAAGCTGGAGGACCAGGAGACATGTGACAACACAGAGTCAATTTTATAATAATGAGATCTGCAAAGGAAAGGCATAAAATAGTGCCGTTATCAGATAATGGTGTTGTGTCTGTCCTCTTTAAGGGTCTTATATTCTTTTCACCCCAAAAAATGCATCTATTGAACTTGAAATGATTCCCAAAATGCTCAATCCATCATGTTAAATGAATTAGAGAGGATTTTAGTTATTTTGTGAGTATTGTTCTCATTTGACAACAAAGTTGAGATTGACAGCAGTAAAACATATAAAATATGTCACTTTTAAAAAATTAAAACTGCGTATTAGATTGAGACTGACTCTAAGGCCCAGGCTTTTCAGACAGGTCATTTCCTGTAGTTTTTATCAGGTGCAGCAGGAAAACTAAAGAATGATTCTTTATCCATTGCTCACATTGATTTAATGCAGTTTGGATGCCTGTATTAACTCAATGTTGACTTCATGAAAAGGTTGAACACACCTGCGTGTTAATAATCTACTCAAGCAAGATTTTCACTAAAATCTAAAATTTAGTTCAAAGCTCTTACAGTAACAAAAAAAACCCATTTCTGATGCTTTTCTCAAGTGTTTTAGTTATGATGCATAAATTTGGTTTTAAAATAACAATAAATTAATATTCTAAACAAAACATTTTTTTTCTAATTTAGCACCAAAATTCCTTCCGAATATAAAAAGTGACCTAACCTCAAAAGGTGGATTTTCTCAAGTTATTGATGTAATTGATGTTTCTCACATTTTCAGAAAATGTTTGGATTTAATTTTTAAGAAAAACCCAAATGTGTTAATTGAGGACATTTTTTTGTCATTGACTGTTGATTCATTTACTTTGGGATAGTTTACTCAATATGAATGCTGGATGAGAACAACATTTAAAGAATTATGGAACTGAGTGTATTTTTAAAAATTCTATGATACAGAAAAAGTGCACATTTTAATCGCGTATAGAAACTTTATTCGTGCTCTTTCAGTAACATTTTTGTTTAAAGTATGCATTGCTTTGACAATGCTGAACAATTTGAAGTTCCTCTGAGACAAATCCGTTAGATGGGAATTGATTTAATTTTGCAACAAATATAATTTCATTAAAAAAACATGGTAATTGTAATTGAGAGGTGCAGTTTGATTTGGACGTGTAACTCCTCTTGTGTAGATGTGTCCTGCAGCAGGAATGCATGGATTACGCAGCAGCATGACAATAACAAACAGGGGATGTTAAAACTCTTAAAGGTGTGTGCTTTATGAGGGCAGAAAATGGTGGATGCTGCAGAACAGAATGTCCTTGCCAACATCGCTGGTAATAAACGTAAGCCTTACATTATGAGGCCAGAATTCACTAAAGGATTGTGCTGCTGTTGCAAGCACAATTTAGGTTTTTGTGCCTTTTGCTAATCCACGAAGTCCTCACAAAAGAACACTTGCATCTAATTCTATGCTGCCAACCAGACAGCAACGCTCTGCATTGGTGCAGTTTGCTCGCATTTAAATTGTAGTGGGCAGCATAGTTTAGCAGATGGGTAATCACCCTTCGTTCGAGAGATGGCGGGTTCGATTCCCAGTGCCATATCCTTGGGCAAGATACTGAACCCGCCGCTGCCTCTGGGAGGCCGTAGTCTGTTGGGAAGGAGGTCACCCTCCGATCGGGAAACTGGAGCTTGACCCCGTGTCCCAGCAAGAGGCTACGTGTTGAAGTATCCTTGGATACTGAGCCCCGCAACTGCCCCCTGCTCCCCACCTCATGGTGAGGATGGGTCAAATGCAGAACCAAATTTCCCCACGAGGGATTAATATAGGAAATTTAAAAAAAATCTAATATTCTGGATAAATATTGAGGTAAACCTATTAACATTTATGTATCTTGGTGTGGCAAACAGCACCACATTCTCAAAAACAACTGGTCTCATGAACTAATGATACAGTACATATGCACAAAAACATGGCCAACACCTTTTTCCACACACATAGGGATGCAAAAAATTCACTTTGTAGTTTTTACTTGAATAATTTTTGACCTGCTGTTAAAAATTGCCACCATGGAAACTCAGTTATTTGACAATGCCAAAACACAAAGTACAGAAACTCACATTTATGTACCAAAAAAATGATCCCCTAATTATTTTTGATGTCAAGTGGGACAATCCCACAACTTAAATTCAAATTATTTTATTTGTTTTGGGCTGCATGGTGACGCAGGTGCAACAAGAAGGTCCTGGGTTGAATCTGGGCTGGGTCCTTTCTGCATGGAGTTTGCATGTTCTCCCCCCGTGCATGTGGGGATTTTTTCTGGGGATTCCGGTTTCCTCCCACTGTCCATCCTTCCATCCATCCATCCTCTGAACCTGCTTCTTCCTGTTCGGGGTCGCAAGGAGCATTGTTTGAGCAAGAGGTGGGGTCACACCTGGACAGGTCGCCAGGGGCCACACATAGACAAACAACCACTCACACACACTCACACCTATGGACAAGTTCGAGTTGCCAATTAACTTCTTGCATGTGTTTGGACTGTGGGAGAAAACCCACATACACACGGGGAGAACATGCAAACTCCATGCAGAACGATCCCAGCCCAGATTCGAACCTTTCTTGCTGCAAGGCAACAGCTCTACCAACTGCACCACCGTGCAGCCCTAGTGGGACATGTACTTAGGGGAATGTGTATAAACATGAATTTCAGTGCTCTGTAATTTGACATTACTAAATGAAGGAGTTTGCATATCGGTATGCACATCCTAACAGCAGGTCCAAAATTTACAAATGTGAAAATGGAAGTAGATTTTTGGACATTTTGACATGTTTGTGGAAAACGGCAAATTCAAAATTTTTATGTATATGCATTGATAATGCATGAAACCTCTAAAAATCCCTGAGAGGAACCATGTTTTACCTTTCACTTTCGTTCCCGTCTTCTTTGTGACAGTTATCTATCTTAAAGTTGTGCAGAGGAGAGCTGCCATTAGATGCAAAGAAGACGGGAACGAAAGTGCTCAGACTTGTAGAATTTCATGGGTGTTTGCAACAGCAGACAATTAGCACCATCTGCTTTGTGAATCTAATGCAAAGGAGCAGAAACCTGGTGCAAATGATATACAAAAAGTGAAGCAACAAACAGGAGCAGCGTAACGTTAATGAGTCTGACCCTAAGAGTTAGAAGATGGTCAAGTTGAACAGCAGATCAACACCATGAGAACTCTTGATTTGGGGACATGGTATCCTGTCAAAATTAATTTTAAATGCATGCTGTTAAGGCATGCCTATAAAACTCAATATAAAATCACAGAGTTGCACAAACTCTGGTTTGTTGGAAGGCTTACTGGTTAATTGATTTCTGTTTTTGACAATAGAATAGTAATCGAAAAGTAATAATGCATACTGCATTGAAATGTTGATAGTTCTTATTTTATTACACATCAGTTGACTCATAATCACTCATATTGAAGTGATTTTTGTTATTTCAAAGTGTTATTTACTTTGATTTTGTTAAAGTAAAAAACAGGATGATTATATCTTTTACTTTATAGCTCTGGAAAAAAAAAACAGATGACACTTCAAGTTTGACTGAAATCAACATCTCTATAAATGAAACCCATTCACATCCAGAGTCTGTTGAATTCCCAAACAGACACGACTCAGTCAGCCAGTGCTTCAGGTGATGAGGAAGACTATAAAAAACAGCAGCTGCGGTCATCAGTATCCTCTCCAGGACCTGCTGGATGGCAAAACTAGCACCTAAAAAGTAATTGGAATAAAAAAAAACTACAAAACAAGTTAAAAGAGTGTTGAGGAAAAGTAAGGTTCAAATCTGGTTTTACTCGTTGAGGATATGATGGATGTCAAGTTGCTTCCGTCCTCAACATTTGCAGGACTTTGGCTCATAAGAACAAGTTCAAACAACAAACAGACCAGCCGAACTTAATTGTTTGTCTCTCAGCAATTGTAGGATGACGTCACGAAACCTACACCTGGAGTGAAGTGAGAATGTGTCACAACAGACTTCCTGGGGTTTGAGTTGAAATTATTAAAGCTGCAAATTAATCTTTCGTTATTAAGAATCAAACAAAACTAAAAAACTAAATATTGGACAGAAGACTGGATTAGAATTTGACAAGTCTAGTTTTCAGTTTCACACAACACCTGGTCATGGTTAGGCAAGCCACAATATTTTGCACCCACTGTCAGATTTGGCAGAGGCTCAGTAAAGATCATCAGGTGGAATCAGTCAGATTAATCTGTGCAATGGGCACGAATCGAGCCTCATACAAGGTTATCTTGTAAGAACGCTTGTTCTGTTCTGTGTTCTTTAACAAGGGTTGGTTTTCCAGCAGGACTAATGTCCATGCTACACATCTACTTCAATCAAGATGTGGATGAAGGTCCATCCTAATTCTAATCAAGCCCATTTCATATCCAGCCTAATCTCCAGACCTGAACCCAGATAGAAAATCTCTGGAAAATGAAATCAAACCATCAAAGCTGAGCCACTTGAACTTTTGCGCCAGGAGTAGCATTAGATCACTCAGCAGCAATGTGAAAGCCTGGAGAGGAGCATGTCGACGTGCACGACAGCTAGGATTCCACACCTGGGGTTTTCCACCAAGTACTGGTTTCTGCAGTTAAAACATTAGCTTTGTATATAAAAATGAATATGAATTTGTTTTCTTTGCATTAATTAAAGATTGAAAACACGACATTTTTATTGTGTCATTTTCTGCAAATAAATATTTTCATTTAAAATTTGACAGAAATGTTGTCAGGTGTCTCTGGAAAAAAACATAAACGTTTGTTTTACTCAACACGTCTATAAATAGTAAAATTGGAGAAACTGATGATTCTGCAGTGGTCTTCATTTTTTTCCAGAGCTACACACACACACACCCCCAAGTGTGTTTTGTTATCCTTATGGGGACCGTCCATTGACTTCCATTGATTTTAGTAACTAGATTTATACCTAACCCAAACCCTTTTCCTAACCTTAACTATTACTGATCTATAACTAACCCTAAGACTAACTAAAACTCTATTCACACCATACCTATAAACCTAACCCCTAACCCTAAAAAGGGGAGTCCCCCTCATGGGGACCAGGCTTCGGTCCCCACAAGAACCCTCGGACCCCAGAAAGACAGTAAAAGTCAGGAAACGGGTCCCCAGGAGGTCAGAAATACAAACACACACACACACACACACACACACACACACACACACACACACACACACACACACACACACACACACACAACCTTGCCTTGCCTTAGAATCCCTCGGGAAAAGATCAGAACTATTTTATAACAGTGAAATAATAGAAAACAGCATTCACAGCTTTGTTCTAACAATTATCAGTAGGTAATACTGGCCCAACCCAGAACTGAAAGGCAAGTAAAAGGGTTGATTGAGAGCAACAGATAGTCCACAAGAACTGGAGCCTGGAGTTTCCACATATGGAAGAAGAGGAGCTGTGAGTTAAGAACAGTTCAGCTGAGTATGAATGAGGATGAATGATCAGAGAAGTACTGATGGTTTTCTTTGCTGGTTCAGCCAAGAGAGAAGATGTATTCCAGGGAGGCGAGGAGTCGAGAAGCAAAATGAAGCAGAGCAGAGTAACAGGACAATGATGCGGGGAGTGAGTGAATCTAGTGGCAGCAGCATCGAGGTCAGAAGTCTTTTCCACTGGAAGCGCGTTGGAAAATGATGGTATTTGCAGGCATGACTTCGACTGGGGTAATAAATGTGATGTAAGATATTTAGACCAAATCAGCTGTGAGCACACCAGACTAGCAGCCTAAATCTTTTTTTTCCTACAGCTTCACTGTGAAAATGCCATCTTACATTTGATGCTTGGGGGGGGTTACCTGGGGTGGCCAGTCTAAATGGAAGGGTGACCCATCCCCCCCATGGCACCCCTCTGGAAACACACCTGGCAGCCTCACCTCTGTCAGTGTGTCCCAGCTGTGGCTACAATATGTGTGTAGTTTATCACCACAAAACGTGTGAGTGTGTGTGTGTGAAGCGCTTTGTGTGTCATCTGACTTTCAAAATGAGGTATACAAGTACATGCCATTTACCATTTTCATACAGGTAGAGCACCTGATTTACCTCAGATGAAAATTCTCTCAAGTTTTTGCCAGATGAAACACAACAGAGTGGAGGCTTGTGTCTTAGATGGGTCGCACACAAAGAAACAGGGATGACCAAACAGTCTGGCAAGTGCTTGGTTGATAAATACTTTGCTGAAGCAGTGTTTATGAGCCAATCGCTTCCAGGTGCAAACCATAATGCTGCTGCAGCAGACTCCACCAGTGGGCAGGGCTGTAGTGAATCAGCACAGGACTAACCTGAAGAAAGCAGATCAGAAAAAAGACTTGAGAATGGTAGGAAAAGAGACTAAAACAGTGTAAAGATAAAGAGAGTGAAACAGAGGAGAGGTGGCACCACAAATCCCAGAAACCTCAATCTACCATAAAACTTTCTAAGTGTCCAGAAGCATTTTACCTTCAGATATTATTACCTCCATCAGAAAGTCGCTGCTTGGTGGAGGTCTGAGCTCTGCACGTGCATTTCTAGTCAGAAATGCGATTGTTGTGTTGCTTTTGCAATTATTTGTTTAAAGAGGCATTTCATACAAATTTCAGGACTTTGTGGTTATTTCTTTACCTGTAATATAAAACATTTTATATCTAAAAAACGTTAGGAAACACTGATTAACAGACCTTTCAATCTGTCTGCATTAAAATTCGGCTGGTTCCGCCAGGCTTCGATAGCAGCTCGTTCATATTCATTATTCAAATTTGCTGGACTCTGATTGGCTAACAAACTAGCCTATGAGAGCAAGTATACTGTTTCCTTCCACGCACATGGTAATATCAAGCATACTCTCTTCCTGTTTGCTACGTCTTATGCTACAGCTTTTAGCCAGCAGCATGCTAGGTGTAGTTTGAGAGATAAAAACTGAAAGAGAAGTTATTGACTTGTTTTCACACCCACTATGAAGGTAAGAACACCTGTGGAGCTAAAATATTCAACAGAAAAAACGTTTTTAATGGAAGGGTCTCTTTAAACAAGAAATTCATCATATACACATAATTCTTTGGTTTGGACCTCAGCATATTGCTTTTAGGTGAAACCTTGAGCTGATCATGTTGGTACTGGTTTACAATAACCTGTCTAGTTGTACTGTTGGTGATATACACTCACCGGCCACTTTATTAGGTACACCATGCTAGTAACGGGTTGGACCCCCTTTTGCCGTCAGAACTGCCTCAATTCTTCATGGCATAGATTCAACAAGGTGCTGGAAGCATTCCTCAGAGAGTTTGGTCCATATTGACATGATGGCATCACACAGTTGGCGCAGATTTGTCAGCTGCACATCCATGATGCGAATCTCCCGTTCCACCACATCCCAAAGATGCTCTATTGGATTGAGATCTGGTGACTGTGGAGGCCATTTGAGTACAGTGAACTCATTGTCATGTTCAAGAAACCAGTCCAAGATGATTCCAGCTTTATGACATGGCGCATTATCCTGCTGAAAGTAGCCATCAGAAGTTGGGTACATTGTGGTCATAAAGGGATGGACATGGTCAGCAACAATACTCAGGTAGGCTGTGGCGTTGTAACGATGCTCAATTGGTACCAAGGGGCCCAAAGAGTGCCAAGAAAATATTCCCCACATCATTACACCACCACCACCAGCCTGAACCGTTGATACAAGGCAGGATGGATCCATGCTTTCATGTTGTTGACGCCAAATTCTGACCCTACCATCCGAATGTCGCAGCAGAAATCGAGACTCATCAGACCAGGCAACGTTTTTCCAATCTTCTATTGTCCAATTTCGATGAGCTTGTGCAAATTGTAGCCTCAGTTTCCTGTTCTTAGCTGAAAGGAGTGGCACCCGGCGTGGTCTTCTGCTGCTGTAGCCCATCTGCCTCAAAGTTCGACGTACTTTGCGTTCAGAGATGCTCTTCTGCCTACCTTGGTTGTAACGAGTGGTTATTTGAGTCACTGTTGCCTTTCTATCAGCTCGAACCGGTCTGGCCATTCTCCTCTGACCTCTGGCATCAACAAGGCATTTCCGCATTTCTTTTTCGGACCATTCTCTGTAAACCCTAGAGATGGTTGTGCGTGAAAATCCCAGTAGATCAGCAGTTTCTGAAATACTCAGACCAGCCATTCTGGCACCAACAACCATGCCACGTTCAAAGTCACTCAAATCACCTTTCTTCCCCATAATGATGCTCGGTTTGAACTGCAGGAGATTGTCTTGACCATGTGTACATGCCTAAATGCACTGAGTTGCCGCCATGTGATTGGCTGATTAGAAATTAAGTGTTAACGAGCAGTTGGACAGGTGTACCTATTAAAGTGGCCGGTGAGTGTATGTTAGCAATGAAATATAAAAATATCTTCAATGTTTTTAGAGCTTCAATTATGATTAGATATATAATCTTATTTCTCTGCATATTGTTATGAGTTTGTATTCAAAAGCTTTGTTTCCTGTGTCTTTCATGTAAATGAAAAAATGATTGTATCTTTAATGTAAATACATTTAATACACTTTATCAGTTTTGAAATTTTGTTCCCAGTAATTACCATCAAATGGTGATATTTTCCTGTTGATGCAGAAGACATCGACATATTTGTTAAAAAAGGAAAACTGTGCTGCAAAATCCTTGTTACTTTCCAAATTTTTAATTTGTGCCCACTGACATTTACAATTTATATTCTTTAAATTAGCCAGTGTGCACAGTTTGCTGGTGTCAAGGTGGGTTTTGGGAAAAGATCCAAGATTTCAAAGAAGCAGGAGCAAGAAGCAGGTCATGAAATCCAAGAACATTATTGAAACAATAAATTAACCAGAACAAACTAGACAGAACTACTAAATACCGGGACAAGACAGGGTGAACAACAACAATGATGGAAGTGTACAATAAATACTTGGAGGGTTGATTACTGAGCAAGTGCAGGTAAGTGACCAAAACAAACATGTCTCACAGCAAAACAAACAAACTGAAAACACAGGTGAATAAATTCTGATAAATAAACTGGAACAGTAGAGATCTAACCAGGGAAACACCACAAAAACCCTGAGCAGAATTACCTGCTATTAATGTCCCACTGAGCTGTGACCATTGGCCAAAAAGAAAAGCAAAATATCTGCAAAGAACTTCCAAGATACGTAGAAATATTCATGGGAATTCTGAATTTCCTTCAGTGAACCTGCAGTTGCTTCCTGTCTAATTCTGCACATGTTCAAATATCAAGACTAACGTTCTCTCAAAATAGTTGTCTGCCCTTTGCTCCCCCATTCCCACGTGCCATAACAGCCAGTAGAGATAATAGCTGGAGCTGTATACTGACCGGTGATGCATCATGTGCCCCATATTTGAGGGGGGGATGAATGTGTTGCAGCATTGCTTTTAGCCTGGCGTGAGAGATCTCCTGTGCAGACAGAGTCTTGCCAGGGCCACAGTGCAGTGGGATGGAAAGCATGCCATTCCTTGTTCGGCTTGATGCCGAGTGACTGTTAGAGGTTGTGTCATGTTCCTTGGCTATTGACTCAATGACTTGGGACTTCATGACAAAAGCCTTTACTCGTTCAGGCTTTCTTCATGCTGACAGGGAAATGTGTCTTCCACTTGTCTTCACATTGACCCGTGGACTCTGCCGATCTGACGTGTCCGCATCCCCAAAGTTTCACCTCTTGAACCCAGAAACAACCTTCCCACAACCTAGCCTGTCTCTCAAACTCTGGTAATCTTCAGTCTAGATATCATCAAACTGTTCACTCACATCATTTATATTTCTGATATTTTTATGGGATACCCAAATGTGGCAGCCGACCTATGATCTGGCCCGGAATTGTCAATATGTTATCTGTCAAAATGTGTTAGAAAGTCAAGGCTCAGAGTCATTAGTAGCACAAGTAGCCAGACCTCAATGCCTGCCTCAGTCCTAGTCTTACTCTGACATTTAAACTACCACAAGCCCTTAATTTCTTGGAAGAATCAAGATATGTAGACTTTCCTTACACCAGTAGGCAAATGGTTCACTCTGATGATGCTGTCTGTTGGTTTAAAACAGCTGACCTGATTTACAGCAGGATTCTCCACATCCAGCTGAAGAAAAACCCAGTTATGCCTTTTTCTTTAACAGAGAAAAAGTCCATATTCAAAATAGACTATAAAATGCAAATCCAACTGCTAGTCATCCTTACTCCCGTAATCTAATAATGTGATCCATCATTTCTGCACGGACAGCTCTGCAGCGCTGTCATGAAAATGTATCCCACAGAGGATTAGTATCAGGATTTTAGCATATCTACATATGCAAAGAGGGGGTGGGGGATATAAAAACATTCAAAAAGCAACTTTCAAGTTAAATAAATCAAGACTTGCCTGAAATTAACAACTTTCAAACAAGCATTTGGGATCTGTAACCAACACCGATACTTTCAGGATGAATGAACTATCTGGTTTTCCTCAGAATTAAAACACCTAGCAAACCTCTGTTTCCTGCTCTGTGGTGGCGCTGTCATTTGAGGGATAGTTCCATTTCCCCGATGAGCCTACAGCCGCAAAGCTGTGACAGCACAACCACACGATGAGCGACACAGCCGACTGCCACTATTTGTTCTGCTAAGGCATTCATCACACTAATTACCCATGGTGCCAAGCGGCTCCTATAGCGCAGTGAAGCTTTACTGGCTCTCTCAGAAATGAGGTGGGGTAGGAAAGCCTCCAATGAGCCCAAACAGCGGCTGGCCTCTTTTTCCGGCCCTCCATAATTAACCCAGCACTCCAGAAACTTGACAAATTGGAATGATGAATCTGGCCTCTATGAATAGATACAAATACAATAATCAATCACGGCACTGAACAGCTTTCAGAATAAGGATCTTTGCTGTTGTGAAGGGCTTAAAAAGTATCTTTGCTCTGAATGACTATTAAAATGTTGAAGCATGAAAGTGTTAAGTGTGTGCAGAAAAGAAGGATTTCAAGATTTCTTATTTAATTGCCAATTAAAACCAAAATATCCAGTTTAGCATGTCTGTTGCCTTTTCTAAAGGGCTGCACTTGCAACCTGTTTCACATTACTTCTCCTTCACAGCAGACACATGCAAGAGAACAGTCTGAATAAAGTCCTATTTATTTACCACATTGAATAGCACAAAGTTAGATTTTTGAGATTTGAAGGAATTTTTAACTGTCCGTGTCCCTCCTCAATCTATCTGATCTCTGACCACCTGATAAACCTCATACCCTCCTGGTCACACCCTGAGAATGTCATTCTGCTCACAAATAAAGCAACCAAATCAGTTACTGATGCAGAGAAGCAGTCCCAAAAGAAAACCTGCATGTTTTCACAACAGAAATGGTGCACTCTCCTTCTAAAGGGCAGAACTGTAAAGATCTGAATTTATATAAACCATTCATAAAAATTTAAAAAAAATTAAAAACAAAAGAAAAAACAGCATATTAATGGGTTATTTCTGTTCAGTTTTTTTAAACAGTTTCAAAATAAAAATCCCAAATTCTGATTATGGAATTGTACATTTTGTTGTTGTTGTTGGTACTGAAAGAGAAAAAATATATAACAAAGAAAACTTTAATGACATAAAATGTTGCTTTTTGTCCTTCTTAAAAACTATTCATTTATTAGTTACATTTCCTTTTAATAAAACTCCGCACAATAAAAAGATTGTGTCTCAATACAAAGCTGAGTTATATGTCTTTACATCATTTACTAAGCTATGTGGGTTAATCCTGAGCCAGATAATGAGTTCTAGCTTGAATGAGGTCAAAGGTTAAGTAAGACTTTGTACAAGTCCTAAGTCAGGATCCCAACATTTCACCAGGATGCATCTGTTCATAAATGGGAAGACCGTTAGCTCTGCATCATTATTGCGCGCTGACCTGTAGCATAATGTGTCTCTGAAGCATGAAATTTGCCTCATGAAGAATGTAGCAGCAGCCCTGGAGGAACCATAGGATAGCTGTCTGGGGTTAATTAAAGGTGAGATATGGTCCAGCAAACACAGGTGAAGCAATGGATGGAGTAAGTTAATCCAACCAACAAACTATTAAAGCTCTCTGACCAGGATCTGACCCTCGTAAAGAGCCTGTAAAATGCTAAATTGATCCCTGTAGCTGTCTGTGTTAGCAAGAAGAAGCTAGCATACAAGCTGTGAGTCCAGAGTTGATATCATCAAGGAAAAACAAAAACACATGGTCTCAGTTTTCATTAGGGTGGAAGAATGCTGATAAAAATATATGGTCCCAGTTTGAGAGATAATTACGTTCTTTAGAAACAGGAGCTTCCTTGTACATTTGTCGGTAAGTATTTGAAATAATTATATTCTCTAACAAGGAATAATTAAACACTGCATGTTGTTGTCATATTTTATTGGCATGAAAAATTATGCACCAAGATTTTATAATAAGGTAATTTTTAACATTTTAATTTAAGAAAATAATCTTACTTTGAGCCTGACCATGAGGCTCTACACCTACATCTGAAAGGTAAAGGATACTCTTAAGCAGAGTAATGTGAACATTTTGAACAGAGATAGTTTGAAAAAGGGGTGAAAGAAGCAAATTACATTAAAATCATTCATAGAGCTCAGACCTCCACAAAGCACCTCATGTTCCCCACAGTCTCATCTTTGTTGTTTCTGGATCTAGACAGTGATCCAGATCACCCGCAAAATCTACTCACTTTTTTCTTGGACTATTTCTGACCATTCCTGAACATTTCGTCAAAATCTCTACATTACTTTTGGAGTTATCCTGCTAATAGACAGTGTGATGGACCGAGTTAAATGAATGGAGGAAGCACAGAGGTTCTTCAAAAAAGGGGATGTTCTTTTATTTTTCCTTTCCCCGAAATATAATAAAAATAACTTGAGCTCATAAAAAAGGTCAACTAATCAAAAATGGAACTCAAACAAATGGTTAACTTCTCAACTGACTAAACAACATAACTGACCTAACAAACAAAGACACACAGGGATATATATACACTGGCTGATCAGACCATATGAAACAAATAGGGGTAACTAGACAAACATTTACTAACTACAAGACAAACAAACTAATCAGTACAGTTGAGTTGTTAATGAAACTAAATAACATAAACATGTAAACCTAAATGTATAACTTCAAACTTAAATCTGTAACCAAACTCATAAGCAAATAAACAAGGAAAGTCATGAATCCCCTCTTCCTGGAGGAGTTTGGTTGGTCCAATTAGCTCCTCCTGTATTTAGTGGAGTTGAGCCCTTCAACCATGTTTGCCCATACAAGCTCTCCCAGGAAGCAGGAAGTGGAGGAACTCTTTGGCTTTGGCTTTTTGGCATCTTTAGCATTAAATCTTGAAGCTGTATAACATCAAGACTTTGAAAGAGCCTTCATCAAGAACTCAATGAGAAAGTATAGAAGACAAACAGGAGGCCAATTTAAAGCCAATTGTCTAAGTCAGCATCTAGTCGTGAGACAAGAAAATAATGTCTCTACTGTTTTACTTGGACCTGAACTCCCTCAGACAAATCTTTTTAAAGTGACTACAGATACCAGTTTTACAGTTGAGCTGTCATCAGCCACCTCTTCTGCATGGGTTACATCAAGCTATATGCCAAAAATGAGCTTGACATCGACTCACTGATCCACATCACTCAGATACACAGCAAGGTCATTGGAATGTCATTCAGAATGGATAAATAAAAAAAATGATATCCAAAAAAGGCAAAATTTGAACTACAGAAGGAATTTTACTGCCTGACAACAACATTTCAGACATTCAGAACATCTACAAATACTTTGGAATTCCATAGGTGATAGGTGAATCTCATGATGAGGCCATGTGGAAATTAGCACTGACCATGTTCCTACAAAGAGTGAAGCAGGACCTGAAGGGTGAACTGAACAATAAGAATCACTGATAGAAATGGCACCCTGAGACACGAAGTGACACTAAACAGGGAACAAGCCAACTTTTCTGGTGAGAACAGCTCAGAACAGGACGGAACAACAAAGCTCCTGGAGTACATCAGGAAAAACCCTCCAGAGCCTAGAAGGCTCTCAGCTCAAGAGAAATAAAGGCTGGGATCTGCCACACCAGACCGGACCCAAGAGGCAGACTGTGCATAGGCAAAAGGCAAAGCATATATTGAAACGCCATGATCGTATCTGGCTGAATGCTTCATACTCAAAACAAGAAGCTCCACCAAGAGTGGAGAAGAAAGAAGAAGCTAAGTTACTCTGGAGCTGCCACAACCAGACAGACAAATATCTAATGACATTAACAAGCAGAAGAAGGATCATGAGAAGCTTGATAAATTCTAAGGGCTATAAGAGGAAATAGAGAAGTTGAGGAAAGTCAAGGTGGTTCCACTCAATGTTGTGACCTTCAAAATAGGAAACTAGGTTACTGTTTGTTACAGATATACAGTATTCTTAGATTTGACTATTAGTTCAGAAATCTCTCAAAGGTCTGGCCACATTATTATGATCAAATCTGTACTGATGGAAAGTATTTTCAATGTACTCAACTTGCTTCATTTGGTTTCCACACCACTTTTGTCCAACTGTGATTGTTTTAACTTTACCTTTATCTATAGTTTGACATTGAAAATGAAAGGTCCGTTAGAACAGGTTAGTTAAAGAGGTTTAAGAGGTTTCTGTTGAATATTTTAGCTCCACAGGTGTTCTAACCTTCATAGTGGGTGTGAAAACAGGTCAACAACTTCTCTTTCAGTTTTTATCTCTCAAAAATGTTTCTTATTACTGGTTAATACTTAAAAATAACCACAAATTTCTGAAATTTGTGTGAAATGGTCTCTTTAAATAACTGTGAGGAAAATGGCTTCTCCTCACCAGGGCAAACATTTAAACTTTCACCTTCCTTGTCTAGATGTCATCTTCTAGTGTTGTCAGTTTGTTTGTTGTGAGTGGAAGCAGTTGCAGGGTGACTGCAGCTGTGGTCATTAGAAAGGACATGACAGCTAGCTCATCCTCAGGACTCATGAGTCAACAGTGAAATGGCCACACAAACATTCAGACACAACAATAACTTGCTAAAGCCAATACTGACCCTGCATTATGTTGCCAAAAAAGGAAACAACACTAATTCCACTGAATACAGCAAAGTTAGAGTAGGATATATGGATTTCCCATATTTTTAACAATTGGGATACAGTGTGGAGCTAAACTTAAAATTATTTCAAACATGTTCCGAATGATCTCCAAGTGCTCTTTAAAGAGGCCCTTCTATTAAAGACAGTTTTTCTGAGGTTTCTGTTGAATATTTTAGCTCCACAGGTGTTCTTACCTTCATAGTGGGTGTGAAAACAGGTCAACAACTTCTCTTTCAGTTTTAATCTCTCAAACTACGCAGGTGGTGATAAGACCCCGAGTTTTCCCAAGTTCGAACGGCCGGTACTTGTTTCGTCAAATCTCCTTTGTTCGTTAGTATTCGGCAGCTCCCGCAGTTGAAACCACGCCGAGCATGCTGCTGGCTAAAAGCTGTGACATAAAGATGTAGCAAACAGGAAGAGAGAATGTCTGATGTTACCATGCGCAGCGGGGCAGAAAACTGTATGCCTTGCTCTCATAGGCTAGTTTGTTAGCCAATCTGAGTCCAGCAAATTCGAATAACCCGAATTTTGATGCAGACAGATTGAAAGGTCTGTTAATCAGTGTTTCCTGATGTTTTTTAGATATAAAATGTTTCATATTACAGGTTAATACTTAAGAAATAACCACAAAGTCCTGAAATTTGTATGAAATGGCCTCTTTAACAGAATCATGGTACTTTGATTTTAAGGGAATAAGAAATCATTCTGACAGAAACTGATGCTACAGCTCTTACTGCACAGTTCATGGTGTGTACAAAGCATGTTAAAGGGTTTTAATCTGTCACGTATTGGTGCCACTCACCCGTCACTGTCTTGCAGCTACAGTTATCATCAGTATTTGATCTCACCTGTTTCTCAGCCTGTTTGTTTCACCTGCTGATCTCATGCAGAGTGAGAGAGTTATTGCATTGCCAGTTAGTTGTATGCTCTCCTTTTCTTAACCTGTGCTGCTTTTCTGTCCAGCTGTCCCTTGTTTACTTACTGTATCTCTCTTAGTGAATTACTTACCTTGGACCATTCCCCACTTTATTTTCAGCCTAAGCTCTATTCTGATACCTCTACATATTGTTGGTCTACGAGTTATAGTCAAAGCTTTATGAGGTTTGACTACTGGATTGTTTATTCGATTGAATTTTGGATCTTGGATTAGATTCTTCTCTCTTTCAGTTTGGAATCACTGTGCATGACCACTGCTTTGTTTACCTGGATAACCATTCTGTCTCATCCCACCTTGGTAAGATCCCTCCCCATGAAGGTCAACAGCATTTGCCTGCTACAGCTAACCGCTTACCCCACAATTCAGACTCAAGCCTCGTCTCTGGAAATTGGAACAAGGACTCATTCTCACCTGAAGTACTCATCCTCCTCCTCTCAATCCTGCCAAATACCTACCTGTGTTTACTTACCTGGATCCCCCGATTGTCCAATGTCACTTTTGGAAGCTACCTGCTATGTATCTTGCTATGTTACTCACCTACAAGAGAAAGGTAATCCAGTTAGTCAGCAATTCTGTGAACCATGTTTATACTATCAGAAATTAATATGTTCCAGAGCCAGACAGGTGCTGCTGCTTCCTGCTCGCTAGTGTTCCTGCTCGTTTCATGGTTCAAAAATAATGACTGTTATACCGCTATTCATTTCTCATTGTCTGTGATGGACTGGCGACCTGTCCAGTTGTGACCACGCCTCACGCCAAATGACTGCTGGAGACAGACACCAGCTCCCTGCGACCATGAACAGGAAAAGAGCGTTTAGAAAAAAGGATGGATTTCTCATTGTGGTGCATTCATGGACCTAAATAAGCATAACTCTGTCCACACTGCATGACTGAAGGAGAAACTGTGTTCTTGTAGCATTGTTTAGTTTTTTACACTCACTGGATTGAATATTTCATTTAAAATCCATATTAATCCTAATCCTTATCTGAGTGATTGTATTTTCAAATCAATTCTTTTATTAGTCCTGCACCTGTCCAGGTGTGACCCCGCCTACCCCCCAGTGACCCTGAGCAGCAGCAGCTACAAAAAATGAATTGTGTTTTTTATTAAATTTTCTTTCAACATAAGACAGAAAGTCCCATAGTCAAAATAATGACTTGAAATCAACATTTAACACATTTTAATAAACTGGATATTTGGAGGCAGGGGATTTGTTGGAGATGTTAAGTTGTTCCACTGGAACCGTGTGAGTATTTTACACCCCGGAAGTTGGTATTATTATCCTGTGTATTTACCTGGTGACACTAGGTGGCATCATACACCTGCTGTTCCTTTTGAAACCATTCTTCAGAGTCTGTGTGGATTTACAGAGACTTTTCCTAAAACACAAGCTGTTTCAAGGGAGAGACGACAGTTTAACAGCAACAGTCTGAGTTAGTAAACTAAAAGAGAAGACACGCGCGCGCACCTGAAAGACAGGACAACCAGGGAAGGTATAAAGAATTATTATGCAAATTGTTCCGAAGCCCCGTGCGGCTTCTCCGCGCACTGACTCCGCCCCCAGCGCGCGTAACCGAGTCAATGACGTGAGATCGCATCACTTTCTTACCAACTGCAAAGCATCGTCAAAATCCTCATCCATCAAGCTCCGTCTCTCTCTACACTTCCCTCACGCACTGTCCTCCTGCCTCTTTTAATAGAACTGATCGGGAGTCCAGGGAGTGTCTGGGGAGCCTGGTCGGGGGATTTCATGGCTGATGAAAGATCTGCTCGCGCGGCGTTCTGTTAATCAGAGCTGGACACAGAAGAAGGATCGGACATTGTATTTGGAATAGCGCAGCTTCCTGTGACGGATCTAGGTTCAGTGTTGTGGATGAATGAAAGCTGCATCTTTTCTTTTTGGGATTCTTTTTTAGTTTCATCATATCCATCACGGTCATCTGATGAGCTCCAGCTTTGACTGTTTTAAAATAAATCTCATTTTATCCAACAATGTCGCGGTTGCCTTAAATGCGCACGGGGGATTAATTGTGTGCGTTATTTGTCGCGAAGAAAAAGGAAAGTTGGGCGCGCAAAGTTGTGAATATCGTCGGTATGGCTATGGTTGCATGGAGAAATACGGAGGGTGTCGGGGACTCCCAGGGGACCCTGTCCTCTCCGGGGTCCCAGGTGGCACCTCTGCCTCTCCCCGGAGAGATGACGGGACACATGAACCCGGCGCCCTCTCTGGAAGCAGCAGCACCTCAGGGAGCACCGAATCCGTCCGGAACCTCCTCCGCGACCACCACTAACAACAACAACAGCACCTCCTCTTCCTCATCATCCTCATCCTCGTCTATGGACAAACAGCAAAGCCAGCAGATCGAGTGCATCGTGTGCGGGGACAAATCCAGCGGGAAACATTACGGACAGTTCACGTGCGAAGGATGTAAGAGTTTCTTTAAACGCAGCGTCCGCAGGAACTTGACCTACACGTGCAGGGCCAACAGGAACTGTCCCGTGGACCAACACCACCGGAACCAGTGTCAGTACTGTCGCCTCAAGAAATGCCTCAAAGTCGGCATGAGGAGGGAAGGTGGGTCGGACGGTTCAGGGATCAGGTCTTTAATCTGCGTCGGTATCCGTGAAGTGAACTTTAACAGATGGAACATACATGCAGCTCATGTGATTACGTAACAGCAGCCGTCACATGTCACTTTGACCCAGATCGGAACGTGTGAAAGTCTCTTTATAAAAGGTTTCAGGATTTGGAGTTTGTAGTTTCTTGTCTGCAGTTTAGAGATAATTGAGAGAAAATAGTTCCTGTTTACGTCCCGCGGCGCGTGAAATGAAGGTTAGAATTTTATGTCAGTCAGAATGAAACGAAATCAGGACTTTAAAATCAAGTCCAACATTTTGACCTGCTACTGTTTCCATTTTTTTGTTTTGTTTAGGACTTGTAGACCGTGTGCGCGCGCGCGCGCGTGTGCTGGTCACACAGGCCCAGCTGTAGCTGCTTTTATTATTGCGGGCTGCTAATTTAGAATTTTGGTTGTTTATTTAAATTTATTTTGAAATAAAGAAACTAATTCCAAGCGATTGGTCACAGACAGAAAGCGACACATTTGAGTTAAAATGAAACAGAAGTAGAATAAACTAACTGAACTGAAACCGGAAAAATCCCAAATTCATCACGATCTTGAGAAACTTCATGTTTTTAACGTGAATGTGAAATGGGTTTGTTCAGAGTGACGAGAAAAACAAACAAACAAAAATAAACAACAGTGCGCCGTCGTTTGGCCCTTTGGGAGTCTGTTTTTTTTATTTGAAATCCCGCGCGTGCGTGTTGTTTCTGCTTCCATCCTGTGGTGTGATGGTGACATCTTCTGCTCTCTTGTTGTAGCAGTCCAAAGAGGCCGGATACCCACCCAGTCTTATCACGGCCAGTTCGCCCTGACGAACGGAGACCCTCTGCAGTGTCACTCCTACCTATCCGGATACATCTCTCTGCTGCTGCGGGCCGAACCCTACCCGACCTCCAGGTTTGGTTCGCAGTGTCTGCAGAACAACAACATCATGGGCATCGAGAACATCTGCGAGCTGGCGGCCCGGATGCTCTTCAGCGCCGTGGAGTGGGCCCGGAACATCCCGTTCTTCCCAGACATGCAGGTATCGGACCAGGTGGCCCTGCTCCGCCTCACCTGGAGCGAACTGTTCGTCCTGAACGCGGCGCAGTGCTCCATGCCCGTTCACGTAGCCCCGCTTCTGGCCGCTGCAGGTCTCCACGCATCCCCCATGTCCGCCGACCGGGTGGTGGCCTTCATGGACCACATCCGGGTCTTTCAGGAGCAGGTGGAGAAGCTGAAGGTGTTGCAGGTGGATTCAGCAGAGTACAGCTGCATTAAGGCCATCGTGCTGTTCACTACAGGTACAGAAACATCTCCAAATCAGTCAAACAAACATATCTGGATTAAATAAAACTAGAAGAATAAAGTCAAGTAGCCTGTAAATAACAAATATTCGTGCATTTTTTTAAATTCTGGCACGATAAATATAAAATTATTAGTTTAATTTTAAAAAGCTGTTAAAAAAATTCTAAATGTTTGTAATATCTAATTGAAACCCTGTATTTTCTATTTAATTTAAATCTACATTTTGTCACAAATGGGGGAAAAAAGTTTTAATACAAATTTTAAAATGGCTTAGATTTAGGATAAGAAAAAATAAATAGACAGAAAACTAAATTTAACGTAAATTGATAAAATGATATTTTTGCCAATAGGATAAATTATTATAATACATTATAATTATACATTATGATACAGAAAATAAAACAACAGATTATATTATGTTTTCCCGTGAAATGTATTTCTTATGTTAGGACGTCCCTGAATTCTGATTGTACTGGACCTTTGGGACACAGTTTGTCTGCTATAATTTTACCAGTTTATTGATAACAGTTTTAAATAAAATAAATAAATAAAAAAAAAACAGTTCTGCATGAAGTAAATAAAAAAGTCAATGACAACAGATTTTTTTCATGTTGCTTCAGAGACATCAAACATGGTTCCTATAAAACCTATTTTATATATATATATATATATATATATATATATATATATAAAATTAAAATAGGTTTTATTATATGTTTGTGTATATATGTGTGTATACTCGTCACAAACCTTGTTTCCAGGATTATAATATCTGAATCTGTTTACAAACTACCAGCTCCATTATGGTGTTGACTTCACAGCATTTTGACAGAAGGAAGTCTGAGATACTGGATCAAAAGGATGAGCAGCAGAGGGAAAAAGATCTTGTATGTAGGTCTATTTTAGTCCCTATGAGCACATCTGAACACGTGTCATTAAACTGGGACAGCGTAGCCTTTGTTTAACCCCTGCTGCCATGCGGCCTGCAGCCCTGCAGTCCAAACACAGAGGGCGTGCACACGTTTTATACGTCACGCCATCACAAACTCGGACTGTGTTTTTAACTAATTCACATACTTTCAATTTCTAAAAATACAGACTGATGAGACTGATCAGGCCTCTTCACATGATTTGATTTATATTTTTATTGTCCATAAGAGATTATGCTTTTGTTTACAGTCTAACTCAGATGTCCTTGTTTGAATTTAGTGTATTTTACATCAACATGGCCTCCAGTTTGTGCAGAGCAACAAAGCAACATTTCCTGCTGTTTTTGTGATTGTTTTCTTGTCACTGCACAGTTTCTGCTAATTTTATTCTAATCTGCGTGCATGTGAATAAATAACAGATAATTATATGTATGTCATTTATTGAACGGGATTTCATCACCGACATGAACTGCTGTTCTTCATCTGCTTACTGTTTTGTGTTATTGCCCTGCAGATGCGTGTGGTCTGTCCGATGTGGCTCACGTGGAAAGTCTTCAGGAGAAATCCCAGTGTGCGTTAGAGGAGTACGTGAGGAGTCAGTATCCCAACCAGCCCAACAGGTTTGGGAAGCTGCTGCTCCGCTTGCCGTCTCTGCGTACTGTCTCGTCCTCGGTCATAGAACAGCTTTTCTTCGTCCGTCTGGTGGGAAAAACCCCCATTGAGACGCTGATCAGGGACATGTTGCTGTCCGGGAGCAGCTTCAGCTGGCCTTACATGCCCATTCAGTAGATCCTCATGTTGATCTCAGCAACTTTATAAAACCCCGGCTGAAAATCCTGGTAACTTCCAGCAAGTCTTGGAATGAGATTATTAAAGGAGAAAAAATTCTGCCTTATTCCAGAAAGTTCCCAAAATAAAAGACGTGACTTTACTAACGACATGAAATGATCAGATTTTTACACAAAAACACGATTTTATGACGCCTCCTTTCTTTTTTTTATTGTGTTGAACTCTCACAAGTCTATAGACTGTCAGTGGGTTTTGAAATAACAAACAGTATTTATTGGACCTGTATGTATATTTATCGTGCTTGTAATTTATGTTTTGGATCTTTTTTAAAGTGTTTTTTGTGTACGTTATGACCCTGTTCATGAGAAAACTGCAGGGATCCACTTGGTTTGGTTTTGTTTCCATGTTGTCGTCGTCATTGTTTTCACACCTTCCTGAAACGGCACTTTGGACTAAATCAAATCAACTTTTCTTGCTCTGTAATATTTAACACAGGGTCACAGAAAGAAACCAAGTTTAGATTTTAAATGTCCTGGAAATGCATTGCGTTGAATTTCTTTCAAAATGACACCCCCTTTTTTCTGTTTTTGTTGTACCAAATATACCCTTAAACAAATCCTCTGATGCTGTTCGGCCTCTTGCAGTTCTGCGTCACTGATGCTGCTCCATTTCTCAAACTCTAATTAGAGGTTTTTTGACTGAACTCTCATCTCATGCACGTTAAATCTCATCAAACTGAAGACAGAAGAAGGTTCTAGTGAGGCTGAACGTGGGAAAACTGTTGGACGTTTTCAGTATTAAAGTCTAAACCCTGTTTCTTTTGACTTGATAACATCTCACATGGAAAAGCAGCAGCGTTTAGACTAAATACTCCCAATGGTTCGGACATCCAGGACTTTGATGCCGACTGTCCCAGAGATTTGTAAGGAGCGATGATGGATGCAGTTGGATGATGTGCACGCAGCTTCCAGGTCCAGGGGACAGAGACACGTCATGTGAGCCTCCAATGAGCCGCGCTCAAAACTGTGTGTTTATTTGTGTTTACTTTCTTTTCTTTGCTCTGTGTACTGTGAAAGTTAACATATTGGTACCGTATTAAATTATAACTCAAGATTTATAAATAAAGTGTATTTGGTTCATTTCAGCTTTTGAAATTTGTTTCTGCTGCCACGAGTGTGTTTACACGTGAGACTGAGTGGAATTAGAGTATTAAAGTGGAGCTGTGGGAGATTGTGGCGCTTGTTTGTCCTTCATTGAAGATTTTAATCAAACTTAATTACTCCCACTGACTGAGACAGCTGCATGTTGATGCTATGAAGTGTTTCAGTTTGTCAAACCTTCTGCGGGGAGCGTTTAAGTGAGCTGCTGTCGTGGTCTTCATCAATCAGACATCCTGCAGGCTGCTGGATCAGGACTTTAAATGAAGTGAGATCATCATGCATTTAGATAAATGTTTTTCATTTTAGGCACGAATGTTATAAAATACTGAAATAGAAGAGAAGTTGAAGTCATGTGTTACACAACATGAACTTGAGCTTCTCAATAACAACTCTGATATACAGAAAAGTGGTTAAACTAGCAAAAAGAAAGCAGAGTGAAAATAGAATCACTTCTCTGGTGCCAGATTGAAGAAGACAGGGAGGATTAAATCGACTTCTTTACCTCTTAGTGGACAGAGAGCTAATGAGGGGCCCCTGAGAGCTTTGTCACTAGTGTTTACCACGAGGAGGATGACGCAGGCTGCTCCGCGGCCCCTGGGTGCTCCGGGCCTTTGGCCTCTGGTGACACCCAGTGTGCATTGGGAAACAAAGGAAAATATTCCCACACTTGTACAAGCTGCACCGAGAGATAGAAGGAAATCACCGGAACTCAATAACGGTCGCGTTCGGTGTGTTTTCTTGGAAGAACGGAGGAAACTGTTCACCAGGATCAGAATCAGACCACGTGTTTTAGACGATCCGTTCCTAAAAATCCAACCGTCCAGACAGTTTTTATTCAGGTCACAACACGTAGCTACTGGAGCAAATAAAAGGCGATCTGTTGGGATTTACCCTCACAGCTTATTTCCTCTGTGGATTTTTGTTTTGAAGATGAAGATTAAAATTATTAAAACTTTATAAAATAAACAAAACGGTTTTCAGTTAGTTTCTTAAGAGACAAACTGTTTTTTTCATGCCGATAGGTAGGCTACTGTCACGTTATTGATTTGATACAAACATCAGCTGGTTTATAAAAAAACCCTACAAATAATAATAATAATAACAACAACAACAACAATAATAATGATGATGATGATGATGATGATGATAATAATGATAATAATAATAATAATAACATTGACTGAAATAATTGTTCTATTTTTAATTTGAGTTGTTGAAAATCTGCTTCTCGAGGCCTTTTCAGAGAACTGTTTATTGTATTATAAACGTAGGTTACTAATAATAATTGTACCAAGTGCTTCAAACAGTCTGTATAAACTTTCAGGCTATTTGAGGTTATAAATGAAGGCCAATTAAGGTGACAAATACACACAATTTCGCAGAAAATATTTGTAGAAACGCGTCTTTGTTTTAACTTGTAAACCAACATTCACGCACGTTCAGCCAAACCTCCAAACCCTGATCATCCCTGATGGAGCTGCAGCTGAAAGGGGGACGAAGTTCGGCTGGGTCGGAGTCTGTTCTGATCCGTACGGCTGCCCAACTTTTCCAACATTTCTCCAACTCATTTCTGTGGGTTAAATATAAATCACGCAGAAGATTGTCGCATGTGGAGGATGGTCATTTATTGAAAGAGCATTTAATAAGTATTTTAATATTTACTCCATCCATTTTCTGAACCTGCTCCTTGTCCAGGGTCGCAGGGAACTGGTGTCTTTCTCCAGCGGTCACAGGGTGAGAGGCGGCGGGGGGACACCCTGGACGGGTCGCCAGTCCATCACAATAAAATTTCACTCGTATATTTAAATACAATAAATAAAATTCCCACACTTGAATAATACAATTGTATTTCTTGTATTTGGGATTTTTACAAATAAATTAGAAATAATGTTTCGGACAAATTGATAAATACTATTTCTTTTATACAGAGAAAAAGTGTTGTTTAAAAAAACTAAACACCAGACATAAGTTAAGAGAAAACGTTTGTATCCACAAAAGTATTTCGCAATAAAAACGAATAATATCACTAATAATAACAAAAACAAAATGATGATAAATAAAGTTGTTTCCCACATTGAAGTTTGAGCACGTGTCTGGTTTTATTTACATTTATAATATAGCCTACTTCATTGTTTTTGTCAGTTTATTGTGAATCTTATTTTTTAGACATTTTGGAATCTGGTTAAATAAGTTATGCAGGTAAACAATTAATTATTTCCAAATTTCAAATAAAAGATTAGGTATGCAACGATGCAGTGACGCTGTGTGTTGAGAAAAATTACTCTTTTTCGGTGGTGACACATGACATTTTACATCAAAATGCGGGAACCAGTTTCACATTCTGCAGAAAAGAAAGTGTAATACAATCTTTGTGTTTTTATGTTTTTAGACTTAAACTCTCTTGAGACTAACAAAAACTCTTCTTTATTGTGTCATAAGGGAAACATTTGAACTTACAAATTTCTAATATTTGTTACTGTATTTAATATTGGAAAAAAAAAAGTTTTTTTTACTCTTTTCTTCCTTTTAGAGAGTGCATAAAGGGAGTTTTCAACCAAAGATTTTGTCTCTTTTGGTTCTTAAAACACTGATAATTTGGATTCCTGTAAAGATAAAGATACATTCTCTCCTCCAGATTGTATTCTCTTCCTCTTTCACCATGGCCCTTGAAATCCATCAGACTGACACCGTGCCAGGCTGTCTAGCTGCTCTTGAAGGCTTGAAGCCGATCCTTTTACTGACCTCTGATCCCAACCTGCCCTTTCACCTGACACTGACTGAAGAGACAGAAGATGTGTCCACGGTTGAGGAAGACACAGATAGTAGTGCTCAACAGTTATTTCATATCCTTCATTAAAAATCTGATGTCTAAAATCCTTCTCACTCACAGAAAAGTCCATCTATTCAAGCATCACCAGTTTCTAATTCTCAATGACAAAATTCCATATCTATCATTGTCTTCTCACTTTGAAAAATGCTAATTTACACCCAGAGAAGCTAAGCTAAAGTGCCACGCCTCAGTGAGCCCATCTGATGCTGCCCCTACCCCACACCCACCTACTTGCAAAAACATTTCAGTGACAAAAAAAAAAAAAACACAAAAAACCCACAGCAATCAACTCAAGGACTGTACAAAGAGCGAGCTGCTGTTGCTAAGAGACAGATGAAGAATAACCTCCATGAGAAACCTGACCATGACCCTTCCTCATGCTTCTTCTCCACCAACCAAACAGTATCTGCCTCTCCCACCCAATTAATACTGAACATTAAAGACCACCTCTGTCACATTAAAGATGAAAGGCAGCGACAAGAGATGGGAGTTGTTTCAGGAAACTGTGTGGAAGATTTTTGATCAGTTAAAGTGAGAAAACAAACCAGTTTTCTGGGGGAATGAAAATCTTTGCGATGCATGTGGTTTGGATGTCGCTGGTCTTAGAGGAGTAGTGTTTTATTCAGGCGGTGTTTAGGATGGAGGGGGTGGGGCAGGTGGGCAGAGGGACTCTGCCAGACGAATGAGAAGATGAAGATTTGACAGAGAGGTGACGGGGAGTTCAGTTCATGTGAGGCCTGTCGATTAGCGCATGTGTGGCTGACAGGTGGAATCCCAGGGGTGCGTCTGTCACCGCAGTCTGCTGCCAGGCTGAGACCGCCCAACACCACCAGCATTGGAGACAGCTGTGGGCGGGGTTACAGCACAGACATGGTGGTATCTCATTGGCTCTGTCTCGTTGGCCCAGGCTTTTCAACCGGAGCCCAGATTAAAGCTTTATTGTGCAAAGAAACCAGGGTAGAAGTCATGCTAATCTCTTTCCAGTATATTGCTGTCAGTGATCTGTGATCCAAACAACCTACAGGAACAGATATTAAATGTTAAAAGGTCTCTGCACTTATAGAGAACTATTAATATACAAATCCTCCTTTTAAAAATTGTTTTGGCCATTGGACGAGAAAGGCAAAATACATTAAAGTAAAGAAAATAGACATAGCAAAACAGTAAGACTTCAGAGGATTCCCATGGGCTCTAGACCCGAACCATCCAATATTCAATTCAGTTTCAATTTAGTCTTTTTATATTGTGCCAATTCTTAACAAAAGTAATCTTAAAGCTCTATATCAAAGCAACAAGTCCAGTTCACATCAACATGCTCAGATTCAGAGCCAGTTATATGCCAGCAATTCAATATTATTCAATCTGAAATATAATGTGCCAATTTGCAAAATAGTTTCCTTTCAGATTTGGTATTTAAACAGCCCTCCTCATCATGTTGTTTACATCCAGACATCATGAGACCAAGAAAAACAACTGATTAATACTAATTTATTATTCCATCCAGGGCCACATAGACAAACAACCACTCAAATACACACTCACACTTAGGGACAATTTAGAGTCACCAATTAACTTCTTGCATGTTTTTGGACTGTGGGAGGAAATCTGAATCCCCGGAGAAAACCCACACATGCACAGGGAAAACATGCAAACTCTTTGCAGGCCCCAGCTCGGATTCAAACCCAGGACCACTGTGTAGCCCTACATTATTAATCCCCTGGGGTAAATTAGATGTCAAAGTAACTCACTTTTTAATTTTCTTTTGAGACTCATCAACAATGGTTCTAGCTGTGGACAAGAAGGATCTCCTGTAGTAGTTTGTAATGCAGCAGATCTGAAGAAGCTTCTGACTGAAGACACTCTTGAGTTACAGTGTTGTGAAAAAGATGCCCAGGGTTTCCCGTCATGTGTTTTCTTCTGCTGGAGGTTTGCTTCTGTTAAAAGGGAGTCGTTCTTTTCCATGATTGCCAATTGTGCTGCTCAGGTTGGGGGATTGTGTTGAACTGATTATTCAACCAACTGACTGGCTCCTTGGATATTTTTTACCAATTGGTATTTCATAACTTACTGTATGTGATTGCTAATTATAATTTATTAAAATGTTTCATAAAGTGAACTTTAAAAATTAAACAGCCTTTAAAAATTAAAAGCAGTAAAAGTGCTTAAAATTAACTGGAGAAATCAAAGAGCACCACAGTGCTGCCCTCATTGCCCAAATGGCAATGGCTTTCTTGAAAGTAGAGTCTTCCACTCCAACCCTGTGATAAGCAAACTGCAGTGGGTCTTGAAATGTCCTTGTCTGCTTATTCAGGTGCACCAATATCAGTCTCTCCAAGACTTTCATGATGTGAGATGTCAGTGCAACAGGCCTGGAATCATTACAGACAGATAGATGAACTTTCTTACTGTAGCTACTGGAACAATCCAGGATTTCCTCTATAACACCTTCTATTAGGTCAAACTAAGGGTGAAGCAGTGCTGCAGAATCTCACATCTACGCAAATTCTTAGGTGAGTTTGGATTGATGCAGAACAGAAAGATCTTATTTCTTAACTGAACTTATTGAAGAACATATTTCTTCCAGTTAACTGATCTTCCTTTGGGTCAAAACCTGTAACACATTTCTTATTTTGTTTTGCTGGAGCTTGTTCTCCATTTTTTTTCTGTAAGTTCTTTTTCTACTCTTGTCAGAATGTACCGGATTTTGTCATTGAAAAGTCTTTTTTCTTGTTGAGTAGTTCTTTTGGGCTGCACAGTGGCGTGCAGGTCCTGGGTTTGAATCTGGGCTGGGACCTTTCTGCATGGAGTTTGCATATTCTCCCCGTGCATGCGTGGGTTTCCTCCCACGGTCCAAAAACATTCAAGAGGCTAATTGGCAACCATAAATTGTCCCTAGGTGTGTGTGGGAATAGTTGTTTGTCTATATATGGCCCTGTGATGGACTGGTGACCTGTCCAGGGTGTCCATCGCCTCTCGCTCAAAGACCACTGGAGATAAGCACCCTGCGACCTTGAACAGGAAGAAGCAGGTCCAGAAAAAATAGTGAAGCGCGTCACTGTTCTTGTATGGATAATGTTGTCCTCAGAGAAATTTAGATAGTGAGTCACACTCATTCATAACATTGATGTCCTCTCCATGTGGCTCACAGAGTGCATCCTAGTCTGTAGCCTCAAAATATCCTCAAAGAGTTTCTTCAGCATCTTCCTAACAGTTCTTTGGATCAGAGGTTGCCTCATTTGTCTGGTTCACAGAGCAGAGAAAGACAAGATTGTGATCTGCCTTTCAAGAGCGTTTCCTGAACTTGTATGAAACAAATCATGTGTGTTATTTTTTTTCTGGTGGAGCTGTTGACAATTTTGGAGAGAAAAAGAGAGGCGTGATTGAAAAATCCAAATGTTGCCACAAATGGAGTGAGGTGTTGTATCTGTTTTTTAGCAACAGCTAAGCCAGTGTAACCAGGCTGTACCAGATGTATGTGTAGCCCAAAGTGTCCACTTGTGTGTCTGCCTTTCATTATTTGTCTTTAGCCAATCACAGTAAATCAAGTACTTGCAAATCCAGTCGGGAGTAAAGCACACAGTTCTTACGTTTGCTCAACAGATTCATTAGCTGTTTTTATGCATACATCCACCAGTGCAGCCATGTTTGTTTTACTTTGCCTGCCTGGGCACCTGTTGCCAATCTTACCTGAACACCCACCCCAAAGCACAATGCAAACACGTGATTAGTCCAAAAATATTTTTACCAAGGAAAACGGTTTTAGCTGGATCAGTACAAGATAGATTTTCGTGGGTTTGGAAATCTCCAAATCTTGCGAGAATCCAACTTGCAGCACAAGGTTAAAGCCAGTGAGGTCACATGCAATGGTTACTGATAATAAAATAATACTGGTTAATTCCGTTGGTTGGTAATATAGCTAAAACCTAAGAGTTCAATATTCAGTTCAATATCTGGGCTGCAGGGATAATATTTCACAACAGCTTGTTCTAACCCCATCTGTTGTTAACAAGCACTTCTATCCCACCTCCATTTCTTTGGCCACTCCTCTTGAAATCGTTTTTATGTCTGAAAACTGACAGAGACACGGGGCTGGAGTCTGAGATTAGCTACTATAGCCATGTCTCACTGAAACACATATTCCTCCATTCCCAATAAAGCTCATCCAGCAGGAGATCTCACATTCCCTGTTTTAAACACAGCAGAGCTGGCAAAGACAGACTTTCAAGAAAAATAACATCTCTCCCAAACTGCAGGTGTTTTTTTTATCACTGCTCTGTTGAGAGTATCCTGTGATACAGCCTTTGTGTGGGGTTTTCCAGCTGTACAAGTACAGAAATTAAAACACTTCAGGGGACTTCAGGGAACTGAACAAGTCTTGCTGCCTCAGGAAATCAGGAAACTTTTTCAAAGTCTCCTCACACCCGGACTACAATATGTTCCAATATGCATTAGGCAGGAGCATCAAAGCCAGGACTAATAGGCTGAAAAGCAGTTTCTATCACTCTGCCATCAGGGCATTAAATGTTAATTAAATGCCAACACCAGCAATGCAATTAGATCTTTACAGCACAGCAGTAATAATATGTGTCATAAAGTCATCTATCCATCTTCTTATCCGATGTAGGGTTGCATGAGCAACAGGTTCAAGAGAAAAACCCAGACATCCCTTATCCCAGTGACATTCTCCAGCTCCTCCTGGGGGATCCCCAGATGCTCCCAGGTCAGAGAGGTTATATAACCCCCCCCAGCAGGTTCTGGGTCTGCCCGGGGGTCTCCTGCCTGTTGGAAGTGCCCGGAAAACCTCCATGGGGAGATGTCTGTACCCCCTCAGCTGACTCCTTTCAATGCGGAGAAGCAGCGGCTCTACTTCAAGTTCCCTCTGGATTACAAATTAAGTCATTTTTCCCTTTTTATCACGCTATTTTCAATTAATCATGATCATGCAGTTCACCTGTGCCCACCTGAATCCTTCCACTTAAAAGGACTTCTCAGTCTGGTTCTCACCACCAGATTGTTTGTTCTCATCCTGCAGCACATTTCAATTACCCCTCCAAGTCATAGAATCTATCTGATCTTCATAGTATGTACTGAGTATTTGTTTACCTAACCCATGTCTTTGACTGACTCTTGTTAGACCTTTTACCTTTCTGGATTTGGATGTTACTGACCTTCATGCTTTGTTCTGCAGACCACTTCTCTGCCTGATCCCACCAGTCACAGTAAGTCACAGCCTGTCAATGTTATCACACACAGAGGTATCTAATCAATGCTTGGGTCATTAACTTGGACTATTATCTCCAGCAGTCATTGGGTAAGAGGCAAGGTTACACCTGGACAGGTTGCCAGTCCATCACAGGGCCACATATAGGCAGACAACCACACACACACTCAACTTTACAGTTGTCAATTAATCTAGTACATGCATATCTTTTAGTCTGTGGAGAAAGCCGAAGTCCCTGGACAAAATCACGGTAAACAGTCTGTTCAAAGAAACTTTTTCCTGTCAGCCTGAAGTAATGTGTCCCATCACAGCGACTGTCCAAAGAAACTTACCTTGGTGTTGAGTGAGGAGCTTCTCCACATTATTCAAATAAACATTTTTAAAACACAACTTGAGTCTTTTTCTTGTGCATTCAAATCCAGCCTTAAACACATACATTACAACATTTACAGTAGGGTTTTTTTTATGATAATATGATAATGACTGTTTGACATAATGTTTTATTATTATCTTTATACATTTTAAATAATATATATTTTCTTACTTTTTCTTTTGTATTTTGTTACTTTTACTAGGTTGCAAGAACTGAACATAATTTTGTTGTACTTGTTATAATGACAAGAAAGAGATTCCAATTCTTAAACTCAGTCTTTGTATCTTTCATTCCACTTTGACACAGTCCTGTCAACTAAACTGTTCTCACCATTTATTGTTTACAGTGATGAGCTTCATGAGCATGAAAGTCCGGAATGGTACCTTTTTTTTTGTTTTGGTGCATTTGTACAATAAACATATAGTCATCATACAACTTTAATAAGAAACAAAGAAAAGAAAATAGGTTTTAAAGGCTGGTATACAAAAAGTCTATATAAGGCAAACGAAAGACAAAATGTTACATCCATTTTGATGTAAAAAAAGAACTATTTGTTCTATAAAGTTGAAAGATGATGTTTTATAAATCACAAGGATGGAAAGATGGAAAAGCATCCAGGGATTTTCTTTACTTAGTTACTGGTTATGTTTAGTTTTATAATTTAAAGGGGAAGTACAGTGTAAAAGAATGAGCCAGTCTGAGAATCCCAAATCTAGTCTTTGTCTTAATTTGCAAAAGGCAGAATCATTTGCTCTTTTTAATGTGTGAAAATATTCTAGGAACCATGTAAATGTTTTTTTTTTTGCTTTGAACCAGAATGATAATATGTCATTACACCAGAGCTCTACATACAGTTCCAGATTGTTATGAGCATGTGTGAAGAGAAAGATTAAACACCAGAGTTTAGAAATATAATATTTGATGGTTGGTGTTTTATGTCCAGAATTAAGTAGAAAAATAAGGCTAAAACTGTTAATTTAGTTGTAGAACAACAATGTTAAAACACATTTACAATAATTGTTATTAGCAGCTGATAGCAACTGTGTGTGAATGTGTGATATATTTTGGACCTTTGGAATGTGATCTGAAGTAAAATAAAACACAAATGTAACTGTGTGGGTGTGTGGTTGTTTTTAAAAAATCATTCATATTAATTTTATTCCAAGTTAAAGCTTTACATAATTATTCTTATATTAAGTCACTTTTTAACTCCACAAACGACCTCCAAAAATTAAATAAATATCCACTTTAATAAGGTCATGTCTTCTAATTGCGTGTTGTTTTCAACCGATTATCCCAAAATCCAATCTATTCTCCTAACAGAGCGTGTTGGACTCTTTAACTTGTTTAAAAACATTTTGTTTTTTTCTGTAGCATTTTCAGAAGCTGCTTTCATGTGTTGAATATACATGAAATACATGAAGTTCTCTGCAGACTTTAAAAGCTTTTCCGATGAAAGACATGCAAGTTATCTATAAAAGATGCATTCAATGACCCACAAGATGAAAAGATGAAAAGAATGAAATGGATGAAAGGAGAGTTTCATACGATCTACATTAGTTTGTCAGCCATGTGAGAGTAACATATAAACCAAGATTTTCTCCATCACCTTTATTCCCCCAGATTGTGACACCTTGACTTGACTATCCAGGAGTACTTTGTTGATGAATGAGAAAGACAAACTTTACCAAAAAAGATATTTTTTTTCCTACTGACTGGTTGAGGTAAAGTAAAGTGGTCTTTTAAGAATGTGAATCAGTATCTTGCTTAAACACTTTGAGCTCTTTGATGCATTCTGGGTTTTTCTTTGTGGAAGATATTTTTTGGCTTCAAATGCAGAGATACACTGAGAGAGAAAAAAAAAGAGTCTCACAGAGCTCCTTCGACAGGCAGTGTGGGAGATCTGGGGCCCTCGGGGCCCACTGCCTGGCTCAAGCTGAATGAGTGCCCCAAAGAGGTGACCATGCTCATTGAGAACAGGTTACGATGGGAAGGCAATGCTTTAACTCTGTGTTTGGCCCCCTGACCCACCGTCCAACGTCTGCCTTGGCAGCTTTGAAACTCAACATATTTATTTGCAGCGCTCTGAAGAGAGAGGGCGGAGCTGCTGTCAGAATAAAGTCATCACCCCGCTGACAGCTTCATCTGCTGTTGAAGGGCATCTATGACAGGCGCACAATGTCGCTGTGTCAGCAAGCTCAAAGCAAAAGACTGTCATATACGGACATGCTGGGAACCTCCCCTCCTTCCCTCCTCCCAAAGCTTCCATTCATCTGCCAAAATTATTTCTTTGGCCCAGTTAGGAGGGTTAATCATCTCAAAAATGTAAGTTAGGTAACACGTGGGAACTCTTTGTTGCTGAACTTTTGTGAACTGTTTTTTTTTTTTTTATTTGAAATCAATTACCTTAATGTGTGTCTATATATTACAGTATATCCCTCATCTGTTTTATAGCTTACCTATAGGCATGAACATTGATGGTACTCTCCCATTAAAGGGTTTCATAGGTGCCCGTTTGAAGTTATTATCAGTATCATTTCCTAAAGCTACCTTGTGATTTGTTTTTGTAGAGATGAAGAATGCCTCAGAGCTGTGAAAGGCTGTCAGCGACTCAAAAGCATTCGTCCATTTTTGCAGATTTTTAGCGATTTAAAAGTCAGTAATCTGTAGTGTTTCAGTAGGGTCATTTCTGATCTTTCCTGAAAATGTCATCAAAATCCAACCAGAAGTTTTTGAGTTATCCTGCTAACAGACAGACAGACAGACGAACAAACCCAGATAAAAACATTACCGCCTTGGCGGAGGTAAAGATGAGTATGATGCTACCGGAATGCAAACAGCAATCTGGTGAGAGACAAACTGAGGAAAGCTCATACGAGAACACAAACAGGTGAGTGGAATGCAGCTAATTAGGAAGGGACAGGTGAACAAAATGAGGCATGATGAACTGTGAGTATAATAATATGATGAGGAATGGAAGATAAAATTCAGTTCACTTTACAGAAACATCAATTCCAGATTCACAGTTAGCTTTATGAAAATATTTTAATTATAATTCATCATCAGATACAAAAAGTTATGAAATGCCAATCAGTTAAAGAAGTCCCATCTAAGGAACCAGTGGACTCGGTTAAATCAAGCAAGGAATAACTCAATTTTTAATAGGAAGAAACCTCATCAGAACCCGGCTCAGAACCCGGCTCCGGATGATCCGCCTTCTGCCTCGACCCACTGGGGTCTGACCTGACATGAAAAAGACAAACATAGAACAGTGGCATCACTCGTCATTTCTATTGAGCTAAAATTAATTGAAGCAATATTAATAATAGTAAATATAGTTCTGGCTGTCATCAGCTCAAATAATTTCCCCATATTAATAAGTTGAATAACAGAAGGAAGCTTGTTAATGGAGAACAGAAAAAAGGCCAAACATGACAAATCTAACCTTATATTTCACTCCCGACAGTCATTCACCACCTGAATCCTATTTGATTTCCTAACAAACAAAATGCTGGACAACATGAAGCTCAATTACAGGCATTAATAATAATTATCAATGCGTAGATGGTCAAAAGTTCCTCCTTCCACTCCACCGTAACATTTATTATGTTTATCTAAACTGACAAACCAATAGGGAAATTAAACGTTATATAAAGGTACACGCCTTTTTATTGTGTCTTTGTTGTGTTTTGTTAGTATAGTGGTCAACTCCAGTCTTTTGGGGTTAAAGAGGCCATTTCACACAAATTTCCGGACTTTGTGGTTATTAATTAAGTATTAATCTGTAATATGAAACACTGGAACACACTGGAAACACTGATTTAAAGACCTTCCAATCTCTCTGCATCAAAATTCCGCTGGTTTTGTCAGGCTTTGGGCAGTAACTCATTAACATTCATTATTCAAATTTGCTGGACTCTGATTGGCTAACAAACTAGCCTATGAGAGCAAGGTATACTGTTTGCTACCCCGCTGCGCATGGCAACAGCAGACGTCGTGTCTTCCGGTTTGTTACGTCTTATGCTACAGCTTTTACCCAGCAGCATGCTAGGCGTGGTTTCAACTTCGGGAGCTGATGAATACTAACGAACAAAGGAGCTGTGACGATACAGGTCGTTCGGCTCGGGAGAACTCAGGTTTTATCGCCACCTGCGTAGTTTGAGAGATAAAAACTGAAAGAGCAGTTGTTGACATGTTTTCACACCCACTATGAAGGTAAGAACACCTGTGGAGCTAAAATATTCAACAGAAACCTCAGGAAAACTGTTTTTAATGGAAGGAACTCTATAAATGAAGAAAACAAGATCTAAATAAATTATACTACGAGCTGATAATCTGAATATGCTGCTTAGAAGCGGAAAGTTACCAAAGTTTATATAAAAAAGAGACAAAATGTTAATTTAAAGAGCCCATTGCACCCCCCCTCCCCCTCCAGGGTCCATCCCTGCTTTCCCTCCTCGTCCAGCATCCCCTGTTGCTGTTGTCAGGGTGGTCTCTGTCTTCACCAAGCTTCAGGTCTTTCAGCTTTCCTGATTTCCTCTTTTCACACATCTTTTTTTTTAACACTCTCAGCATCACAATATTACTGAAGCATTGCTGACATCATCATCAGCTTGACCTCCCACTCTTCCCTTTTCTTCTCCTCGTCTTTCTGCTTCACTCCAGAATGCATCACAATCTGCCATGAGCTGCTTGCCACATATAAAAGAAAGCTGATAAGAAAAAACACCACACAGAATGAAACGCGCGACAAACACTTTCCTCTCTCTCTAACCCTTAAAAGCAATTTAGATAAAATGTTTCCCATCTGAAAATGACATTTCAAAGAAGTAATGCCTGTAGTTTAGTTGGCTCAGGAATGATTTTCTCTTAAGAAACGTTTTCTCACACATCCACACAGCTCACACGCTCACAGCTGAGCAGAGAAAAGAAATGAAAAGGAAAATCTGTTTTTTTAAAGCCCAATTATACAAAAAATGTTGAGTACATTTCTAGTACAGTTGACTATATTGTAAAAAAACAGTTTGCCTTTCTGATTGTAAGAATAAAATATAAACTAAACTTGAACCACACTGATTCCTGACATGACACATAGTTGTCACATGGTCCTTTAGAATTCAGAAACAAATTTATTATCTAAGAATCTAATGTTTGCTTTAGTTCATTATGAAAAAGTGTGTAAATAATAATTTATTGAAAAACAATTACTTCCATTCATAAATGACAACAAGAACTCTTCCCGTTTCAAAGACAATGAGCCCAAAAAATCCCAATTTAACTGTCTACAATTCAAATTTAATGTAATTTTATTTATCTTAATTTACCAAGTATGAGTTAGTCATCACATACAAGAGTCTGTTTACCAGAAGTAGCATCACATTTCAAATTAAACTCTTTATTCAATCATTACAGGGACACTATTCTGATTTGTAGTAACATAAAATGCAACAGTCTAAACAACATGTTCTTTTACAACCTGTGGCTTATAGGATTAAAAGTTCACACAGTCTGTGTTTTAGCTGCTTAATAAAAGACTTCATCATTATGACGGAAAATCTTTCACAATGAACTTTTAAAAAGCTATAAAAACGCCACCTGTTTGACTTCTCCTAAGTTCAAGACTCACAACAGTAACATCTATTAAAGAGGCCATTTCATACAAATTTCAGGACTTTGTGGTTATTTCTTAAGTGTTAACAAGTAATATGAAACATTTTATATCTAAAAAAACATCAGGAAACACTGATTAACAGACCTTTCAATCTGTTTGCATTAAAATTCGGGTGGTTCCGTTAGGCTGCTTCGTCAGCAGCTCGTTCATATTCATTATTCAAATTTGCTGGACTCTGATTGGCTAACAAACTAGCCTATGAGAACAAGGTACTGTATACTGTTTCCTGCCCCGCTGTGCATGGCAACATCAGACGTCGTGTCTTTCTGTTTGCTACGTCTTATGCTACAGCTTTTAGCCAGCAGCATGCTAGGCGTGGTTTCAACTGCGGGAGCTGATGAATACTAACAAACAAAGGAGTTGTGATGAAACAGATACCGGCCGTTCAAACTGGGGAGAACTCGGGTTTTATCGCCACCTGCGTAGTTTGAGAGATTAAAACTGAAAGAGAAGTTGTTGACCTGTTTTCACACCCACTATGAAGGTAAGAACACCTGTGGAGCTAAAATATTCAACAGAAACCTCAGAAAAAACATTTTTAATGGAAGGGCCTCTTTAAAGTGGACCTGTGGAGTGACGTGTTGTAGTTTTTTTGGAGTCATCACCAACATCAAAGTTTTCTAGCTCTCTCTTCTGGTTTTAATCAAGGAGAAACAAAAATAACACGCTATAATTTAGTTGCTCCAGGTAAATGAGATGATTCTAACTGTGGTGTCTTTTCATATGGATTCCCTTACAGCAACCAGTCTTTGGCTTATAGTTGCATTCACCCAATCACCCCCCCCTCAGTGTTAGCTTTAGAGATTTGTGAGAGGAATGATCTTCATCTGCAAACAGACTGCTCTTCTTCTCGATAGAATTCCTTCATCAGTTGGGATGTTGTCAGCGGTTTTGGTTATTAAGCAACTTGGAACAACATAGTTTCCAGGGCGGCCTGCAAGTGGAGAGATGCTGTCCATTAGATTGAGTTTGGTCACCCCTTCCAAACCTCCCTTCTCCACCTCGGTTTAATAAAGCCTGGGCCTTGGTCATTATTTTGGGCAGATGGAGATGGGGGCAAGCAGTGAAAGGAGCTGGTGTCACTCCTGAGGAGAAGATGGTAAGGATGACAGAAGAAAAAGCAAACCAGAGAAAAGATCAAAAGCAGAAGCTCCCCTTTCACTCGCCTGAAAGCGCTAAAGAGGATAAGGAACGATCAGGCCTGGGGTATCCTTTCCTCACTGGCAATTAGACTCAGCTGATGGAGAGAAAGGCATGAATGGCAGGGTTCAAGGCCCTCTCTAGGACTCACACAATAGGAAGGAGCTTTTTCCTCAGTGCCTTCTTTATCATCCTCTCTTTTCAGAGTGTCAGAAATGCAGCTGAAATATCTCTCCAAAAAGACGGCACAGTCCCCAATGCCAGACCTTAATCACAGTGGCTGATGAGACTTGGGTGGGGGTGGGGGATTGGTCAGTGTTGATTTGTGAATTCTTTTCACAATTCATCTTTATACTTTTTATAAGCCCGTGATTCAAAGGAGGAATAGTAGGTTTATACATGCTTATTAAATTGATGAAATTGTGTAATGTTCCTTTTTGAAAGCAGGACTCAAACATGAAGTTCAAATTTGGCAATTTCTAATTTTTTTTTATTACAATTGCAAATGAGTAGTGAAGTCTGACAGGTCTCTGGAGTTGGACTGTGACACAGAGAGAGCAGTTTGTTTCTGAAGACTAGTAACACATCGGTTACAATGACCCATATGAACACATCATTTATACAAATCTCCAGTTTCCTTCACAATCTAGAGTTCATGAATGTTTGAGGAGGCGGACAGGAAGTTGTTACAGCTGCTGCAGGAGTAACTTGATGAATTCTTGAGAATATGAGGCTGCAGAGTTCTTGCTATCATCATATAGGTGTTGTACTGTTTCTTCTCAGGAATAAGCTTCTAGAAGTCTATAATGACATGTGGACACATGCCAGGCTCACATATACCTTTACATACCTGCTTCAAGTAATAGAACTCCCCCCCTTTCTGCTGGACACTGTGAACTTTGCTCAGTATGTTACAGGTGTGTTGGAACCTTCTTCTAGTACAGATCAACAACACCCCATGTGCAACTCACAGCAAATTCAAGCAGTTGTTATGAAGATTTTCCAGCTGTCTATACCAGTATCTCTAAAGTTCTATGGGTTGATCATCAAAAGTCATGTAAAAGTTACAGCTGCAGCTGCAAGACGGAGAAGATCTACAGGCTGTAGCTGCTTTTGAGGACCTGGAGAGAAGACGGCAGTGCTGGTGGGTGCAGAATGAATCCAGAGGCAGCAGCTCGACAGCCAGAACCGGATTCAGTTCCATGAGCCAGTCAGCGAATCAGAAGAGGCCGTAACACCTTTGTGGAGCTTCATGAAAGATAAGAAGTTAGTGTAATTTTCTGGAAACAACAGTTCTTCATTATGGTCTATTTTATTTGTTTGCATAAACATACAGTCCTACAGATTTTGAGTTGGTTTTGAGCTTTTTTAGTTGCCAATGGGGTTTAAAGCCCGCCCCCAGGTAAAGCCCAAACACTCGTAAGTGAATAACAGAACCGTAAATGTAAAGTAAGGACTGAAAAGGAGAGACGAGATGAACATAAAAACTAGAAAAATTATTTGCTAATTCCAACAATTTTATCAAAAAACCAAATGGTGACAGGAACACTCCTCGCCAAAGTTTTACTTTATTTTAATGTTTTTACACGTGCTTTGTTTTTTGATTGTAGTTTTAAGTTTTCAATTTATTTTTCAAATTGACAATTTATTTTTTTGAGTTTTCAGAGTATTTTTTCATTTATGCTAATCCGGTTTTTAAATCCTTTTTTAATTATCAATTTATTTTTTTTATTTTTCGAAGGCTTTTTTTCATTTATGCGGAGCTGATCCCGATTTGACGCCATATTCGTGTTCCATGTTGCACCTTTAAAGGGTGGATTGATTCAGATGGAAGTCAGTTGAAGATCTAGGTGTGAAATGTTCGACTCGACACTGGATTCTCTTCATAACTGCATGTTTCGTGTGATGAGGATTGACGTTGAAAACATGATGACATGATCGGGCAGATGGGATCCTACTGTGACAGTGTAGATAAGATCATTTCCTCACATATTTGTTAGCATTATGCTATATAAGTTACATTGAAAATGATAAATGTTAAGGTAAATACATAATTTGATATTTTTGTATTTCCCTTTTTGTAGTTCCAGGTTTAGTTTATTTCTATTTGTGTCCACCATTCAGATAGGTGTTAGGGCGGGGCCGGCCCAGAACTTCCTGTTTATATAGTGATTATGTCATGGGATAAAACCAACTGATGTCTTTAGGAAATTTTGTTTAATTAATCTTTAAACTTATGAGTAAGTAATTGTTTTTTTGTCCAAGGAAATGTGTAAATAACAGATTTAAAACAAAACTTGTTCTTTGCTCCAAACGATGGTTTATTTTAACCATTTGAATGTGTGGAACAGGCGAATGCAGACACGTACTACAAATTCAGATGAGCTTTGAAGAGTGTTTCACTGTCAGAAAAACAGTTTCAAAGTTTTACTGAATGAGCAATCCTGAAAACAAGTTTCCACTTCAAGTCAAAATGTCTGCCGATACCACTTCCTTGAAATTAAAAACATTTGGATGTGAAGGTTAACATGCACAAGACTAGGGAAAAAAAAAAGATTGGCATATAATCATATGTGCTCAAAACCAATCAGCTGCTTATATGGGGCTCATCATAATGCATGTATGTTCGTCCCTATTCGTCACTTGGTAATAGATGTGCATCTCTACTTATCCATATTTATGTGAAGCAGAATGAAATGTCCTTCCTGAGACCGTGACAGCAGGTTATTAATACTGAATTCCCAAGTCAGTATAACTAGAAGTGACGACATACAGGTCTGACACATTCTTCACACCCGACGTCCTTCAGACAATCATACAAATCATCACCTTTTTACCTTTAACACATAAAATAAAACAAACTGCAGGATGAATGAAGGTATAACAATATATACCGTTAACATACAAAAAAATTAACAGTTTGGCATCATATATTATATATTTATATTCTATTTGAGAATCAGTTTTTCTCAATTTTCACTAATTTCTTAATGAAAAGGTTTTAATGTTCTTGAGTTCTGAGCAGCCTGGTACCGGAGGTTTGTCAGGCAGTTGTGTTTGATAGGACGGAGGCTGCAGGCATCTCGTCAAGGCGGCTGAGAGGAGGTCGCTGAGGTCCTCCTGCTTGTGGTGATGCCCAGGGGCCATCAACACAGTGGGGAGGCGTGAGGTCTCACACAGTCTCGTTTTGCTTTGTGAAAGCCTAATGAAGAGCGAGGAGAGGCCTAAGAATTCTCTCAAATGCATCAAAGACAAAAGCACACAAGACATAACACACGATCATTGTGCCTGGATTTATTGATGTTGGAAATGAATGACACCAACTCTTCATGAGCAGCTGTCACTTATAAAGTGTTTACAGAAAAGTCCCGTTTCACGAGCAGAGTAAAAGTGTGCAGGATGGAATGATAAAACTAAACCACATCAACACTCATCTTTCCTAAAAGAATTCATCCTGTATTAACTTGATCAAATAAAATTAGTGATTTCTGTGTGAACATGTAAATTGTTGCATCTTAAAAAGGTACGAGATAAAAAAATAGGATCTAAATAAGGTGTGGATTTCTTATACTTATAAAACTATAAAAAGATAGATTTAGAAAATGACTTATTAAAATAAAAGAACAATGACCCTGCCTGACCTCATGACAACCCTTTAAACAACATAAACAAACTAACATGCTTTCCTGAAATGACCTTCTAAACAATAATAATCTATGAATATCAGATACAGCAGCTTCTGGCAAATAATCTAGAAAACTGTACAGAAAATATCACAGCTCAAACAAAAGTACAAGCTGCTTCAGAAATACACAAATATACACAATCTTAAATATGATCAAATAACTGGAGCAGAGTCTGTAGGAGGGACCTGTTCGGTTCTGACCTGTGCATCAGTAACAACATGCTGATGTTTATGTCTGTGAAACACCCAGAAACCAAACTGTTTCTACACCATCTCAGTTCTACAAACAGCAGCTTCGTGTCCAGCACTCTTCTTCTGCTACAAGACCTTCTTCTTCCTGCTACTCTTCAGCTCCCGGTACTGAACCTGCAGGGAAAACAGAATATAAACAATATTTTGTTAAATAACCAAATCTCAACAGACAAACTAAACAGATTCAAAGCACCTTGTACAGGCTGAAAAACAGTCCTCCTAAGTTTGGTTGTCAGCTGAGGGGTCGGTATGAAAGCAGAGTTAGTAACACAAACTAGAACATGTCCATCTTTTTACGGTATTTCATCCAGGATTTTTTTCTCGCCTGTGTTTAAACCCTAAATCCAACAAAAGAATAGAAGTGTTTACTTCTTAGCGAGACGAGTAAGAAGTAGTTTCACTAATGAGACGGATGTCCATCTCCTTCATAAACACCTCTCTGCTTCACAGAGTGTCTGTGACACGAGGTCTAACAGCTTACAGGGAAGGACAGGGTGAGGTGGACAGATGAAGACAGAATGAAAGACAGAGAGTGGACAGGACATGAGGTCAGCTTGAAGATCAGATGATTAAAGAGGCCCTTCCATTGAAAACAGTTTTTCTTAGGTTTCTGTTGAATATTTGAGCTCCACAGGTGTTCTTACCTTCATAGTGGGTGAAAACAGGTCAACAACTTCTCTTTCAGTTTTAATCTCTCAAACTATGCAGGAGGTGATAACACCAGAGTTCTCCCGAGTTCGAACGGCCTGTATCTGTTTCATCACAACTCCTTTGTTCGTTAGTATTAATCAGCTCCTGCAGCTGAAACTACGCCTAGCATGCTGCTGGCTAAAAGCTGTAGCATAAGACGTAGCAAACAGGACGACACAACGTCTGATGTTGCCATGCACAGCGGGGCAGGAAACAGTATACCTTCTCTCATAGGCTAGTTTGTTTATTTTTATTGTTGGACAAAAAAAAAAAAAAACTACTACAACGTTGAATTTCCCTTCTGGGATAAATAAAGTATTTTTCATTTAATTTCATTGTTAGCCAATCAGAGTTCAGCAAATTCAAATAATGAATATTAATGACTTACAGTCTGAAGCCAGATGAATTTTGACACAGACAGATTGAAAGGTCTGTTAATCAGTGTTTCCTGATGTGTTTTAGATATAAAATGTTTCATATTACAGGTTAATACTTAAGAAATAACCACAAAGTCCTGAAATGTGTATGAAATTAAAAGACGTAAAAATCGGTGGTAAATTCTTAAAGTTTTAATTACACTGACATAACCACGTTAAAACTGGCTGAAGGTTTTGATTGTGAAAGATAAATACTGGACCTTGGAGTACTCTGACAGGTCTTAGTAGTAGTTTAAGAGTCAGTGGGTTTATTTAGGAGACACCAGCAGTGCCAGACCTCCACCAGGGATGTAGCACGAGCAAAACACAACTAAAATTATACAGGGTTGTATAATTATACAGACAAAGCTAATTATACAGACAAGAGCAAAGACAGCCTGGGAGTTGTTGTGATGAGAGGCAGAGCTGGCAGGCTCTGGGATTTTGGGCTTCCTGACCAGCTGATCCTGCAGAGCTTACCTTCTGCACATCTGAAGGCACCCTGGAGAGGAAATCAAGCACTTCATTGTTGTTGATGCTGTATGGGTTCCGTAACTTCTTGGTGAATTTATTGATACCTACAACAAAGAATTCACACCAACATATCATTAAGAAGAGTTTCTGCTGGATGTGCACTTTGTTTTCACACAAACAAATACTCCCAGGAATGAGTCTCCACGTAAAACTGCTTTCAGTAAATCTCAGTCACTTCTTAGATTTTTTATTTTGGCTGTTAGACCTGCAAAATTTCACATTTAAATTCAACCCCATATATTTAGACTTGAATAAAAGATTTCTGAAACTGTAAGAATTAAAAGGAATAAAGCAGTTGGATGTGATTTTGTAAACTTGATGAATAAACAGGTGATTTTTCTCTGCAGTAAACTGGCTGATATCGGTGCGTCCAGCTGCTCAGCATAAAGGCAAACAAACAGAAAACTGATGGGACGGCCGACTCACCCCATGTTAGGATGATGTAGCGAAGGGGGATGTAATAACTGAGAACTGCAGCAGTGATAAAGATCAGCAGAGCCAGACCTGAAAGGAACGGCACCGACCAGTTGAACGTGCTGACAAAACAAAAAAATCAAGATTCATTTACTGACTGGTGAATCAATACTCTGGTAATAAAAACATTCATAGAAATCAGAACAATAAGATCATAATATGATTTCTCTTGAGTTAAACAGTTAAAACTGATCTGTACATCTTACTTTTTAATTCTCTCCCCTAAACAGGCGATGTCATCCAGCAGAGTCTGAACGGTGATGATTATGTCTTGGACCATGTGGATTTTGTCGATGAGGCCTTTCCTCTCCGACTCCTAAGGTAGAAACAAATAAACAAATAAACAAACAAAAGTCAACAGAACAAACTGTGATAATATTGATAATATTAACTGTTCTGTTCTTTTTTAAACTGCAGAATAAATAAAAGAACGTGGATGTGCTTTAAACAAGATGGATAGATGATTCTCCTCTAAACGAAACTAAACAATCATTCTAAAGATGGATTGTATATAATCATACTGTTGTATTTAACACAAATATTAAGTAAAAATAAGGTGTTTTATAGGTAAATGTATTATTTTCATTCCATTCATCTGATCTAAGATGAATCTAAGACCACAGGTTTGATCCAGGCTGGTTGTTGTATTATGAAAGAGACGACGCACTGGGACGAGGCCGCTCCAGCCTGTCCTGGAGGACAGGACAGCTTTAATGTAAAGAAAGCAGGAGATCTCGAGAGTGAGACAGACTTCAGACACAAACATGTCCACATCAAACAGTAGGGAGGAATTGCTGTAAAACACATCGAGTTCCACTTCAAATCCCTCGCTGCAGCGACCTCCTCAACCATCTCAGGGTCACGTTCCCATTAGAATCACTATGAGAACCACTCGGAATCCAACCCATTCAAAACATCTACAATAAACTGCCGTCACTCAGGAGAAATATTCCACTAAAAGCATTTCAACACGTCAACACAAACTTCCCGACAGCCCTAAAGAAGCATGTCTAAGTGCTGTCATTAGTTCTATATTGAAGGTATTATGTAGTTTGTTAAGCTCATGGACTTTCCTAAAAGAACCAGGACCTTTTCCACACCCCTTCATTACCATATGAATGTGTTGTGACAAGTGGAAACAGGTTGGTGAGGTCTTCATTAAGACTAAATATCTTCTGGTAAGCACCAGTAAAATAAAAAAAACAACTGGTAGTTGGTAGGAATCAAAATGTATCAGGAGATTTAGAGCTGAAGAAAAGCTCAGTGACACACACCGATAGATCAGAGTCAGATACCTCTGTCAACAGAGGCAAACCGAGAGAAATCTTTTCTGTTCATGCAAACACTGAAGCCAGCTGTGAGAGACTAAAAATAAATCCGCCTCAAAGGTACGTACCTTCTCATCATCCTCATCCTCATCTGCCAAATCCATGCTGCTCTGAAAAGAGGAAAGAAACGATAACAGAGTGAGACTTTAGGGATTTTCCCCCCCATCAGGAGTAAAGTTGGTTTTACTGTATGAGATTATCCTCCTGAAACACTCGGCGCTGCAGGACGGCTGACCGTCACGTCACACCAGCTTCTTATCAGGATTTAGAACATGTAAGTTTTTAGCAGCACTCACTTTACTGACCTGCTTCTTGTTTTCACCAAATATTTTAGAATTTAGGATTCTCCTTTTTAACCACTGTGCACAAAAATAAAATTCTTAGAAAGTATCTGAGAAGTAATTGTACAAACCACCAAGCAGTAAACTGTTAAAGTTAGTTACTAATTGTAGAAATACTAAGTAACTAAGTAACCACACGTTTTCATGAAGAGATGAGTAAAACAGAAAATCTTCAATACTTCACAATGCAAACAAAAAAATATATAAATCATTTATATAGCTGCAAAATGGACCCTGAGCTATAAATAATGGAGTGTGACACACAATGGTGATATTCAGAAAGGATGAAGTTACTCTGGATCTAGAACTGGATTCTAATGCAGCTCGTTTCTTCCAGCCGGGATTTACAGACGCTCTTATTCTCTGCTTTGTTCAGTTAAAGTGGAATTATGAATATAAAACAAAACTACAATATTTTACAAGAAAATTATTGTACTTTTGTAAAAAAATAAATAAATAAAGATAAAAATGCAAAACAAGTACTAGTAGTGGTAATATTGAAACTATTGATTATGGTATAAACGTTTCTAAAACAAACATCTGAAGAAATTTTTATCTGCAAATGAACTTGAAGTATAAAAAGAGACTCTGTGTTCACAGGAAAAACATTTACAAAACAATGAAGAGACGAACACATGTTGGATCGAGGGAAACCTCAATGATCACGACCGACACCTAAAAGCCTTAAAAACTGAAAAAACATCAGAAAAGATCAAAGAACTGACTGAAGCTGACGTGCACTAACGTGCACTGAGCAAAGGTGGAAGACAAACACTTAATACTCAGATAAAAATCAACACTAAGATTATTTGGCTTAAAAATTTCACTGTTTTGCTTCAGTTTAACTACAGGAAAGATTCTCAAATATTTCAATATATTCATTTTAAAATAATGTCATTTAAACTTTTTGTTTTACAGAATCCAAATCTTCTGCTCCTTAAAAATATTTTCTGTCATTCCTGTAATAAAAGCTAAATAAACCAGCTGAATAAAAGACACACTGACGAGTGAGTCCATGTGTTTGATCGTCAACAAATCAGTTTAACTGATATATAAATTATAGCCTATAAAGTGTGAACCAATTAAAAGACAGAACTGCAGTTATTTTAACAGACAGAATGAGTTCTGGTTTATAAAGTCCATCTGCTGAGTTTCTGATTGAAATATGAGAACATCCTATTTCTCTAGAATTTGGCCTTAATTCATTTTTTTTGTCATTTTAAGGATTTAAAATATATTCTAGTTCTAAACCCACAATTAGAAATTTTAAACAATGACTAATTGTTAAAAACTGGATCATCCCTGATTGTGCTTTAGCTGATAAACAGTCTTTACTTTCAGGATAAATGCGGCACCGCTGTGGAAAACACAAGGAACATCTGATGGACGCTCAGACCAGTGTACAGACATCATTACCAACATGACGACAAAAATTAAATAATAATCATGTAATAATTAAGTTACCTGACAGATATTTTCACAGCTGTGTGCTTAGCAAACATATCACATCATTAAAGTGTTTATTTTATTTATTATTAGTCATCAAATTATCTGAAGATGATAATTAGGTTCGTTTTTTTATAATTATCTGCCATGTTCTCATTTTTAGAATTATTTCATCAGAAAATGGTGTCGGGCTGATTTTTAAATGTAAAAATCAACATTGAAACAAAAACTACTGGTAGTGATAAAGGCACCATGCTTTATGACCTTTAACCCCCAACGTGACTGATGAATTATTTACCTATTACAGTGAAGCAAACGCTGCGCTAGTAAAAGTACAGTCAATTCATTTAGAATATATTACATTTATTCAGTGAGTTTTCTCTGCTTTTGTTTTGTACAGTCGTATTACACCATGTGCAATGGTTGCTATGGTTACCGCTCACCTTCTAATGATGAGCGGCGATCGAGATTTGGCTAGTTTTTTTCAAACAAAATAATACAACAGATATTAATAGGAGCTTGAAGCGTCGAGACTCACCTCGTCATAACTGACACGTCCGAAGCGGATCTGGAAGTAGTTCCACAGGATGAGCAGAACCAGGAAGCATGGCAGCATGTAAAACTCCCAGAACCAGACTGTCACAACAAAAACCTGAAGGAAGAGTTCTGGTTTTAGTACCAGACTGTAGGGGGTCACATCTTAAAGCTTGATCTGATCAGCTTTAATAAACTGGTCTTATCTGACATCAGCACATTAATTCTTACTGTTTTCATGGATTTTGAGTGTATCGTTAACAGTGTTGATTCATTAACATTCAAACTGTCTCATAAAATAGAAATTCCACCTGAACTTGGATCAGTTACAGCAGATAAGATGATAAAGTAATTTGGCCTGTAAACTTGTAATTTAACATCTTAATCAAACGAGCTGTCAGAGTCACAGCTTGAGCCAAAGAAGCAGTAAGCCAAAAGGTTTTGGAAGAGGTTCAATTTTATAAACTAATAAAAATAGAGGTGGACATCTGGTAAAGACATCATTATCCTCTCAGGCACCAGCAAACAAAAAGATATCAGATCATTCTGCTCCCGCCTACAAACGCTGCCACCATCAGCTTTAACATGCTAAAAACCAAATTCACTCCTGTCTGTAGCATCACGAGCCAAAAACATCCTGGGAGAGGAGATGAAACCAGTTTCCTGCTGGCGAGGTTTGTAAGTGAGGACTTTGTAATGACTGAGAGACCAGCAGACTGGTGGGGAAAACCAAGTCCTCAGTTCATAAAGATACAGGAACTTAAAGAAAAACTTTAAACTGCAGCTCAGCATGGAGCATTCTGAAGATTTTCAGCACACATTTCTATAAACACAACAAACGCCAGCAGAAGTTCATCCTGGAATATTCTGGGCAGATGATCAGGAAGTCTGGATTTTCACAATAAAAGGAACAAAGTTCCACCTTTATTCTTGTTTTAAGGGGTGCAAAGGAAATATCGCTAGAATTAGGGATGCAAAGGTACCACTATTTTCAAACCGATACGATACTGATACTTGGATCAGAGTACTTGCCAATACTTCTACCACACAAAAAAGATGCAATGAATTAAAACACAGGTTTTATTTTTTTCTCTGCTTGTTACGACAAATTATTGTGAGTTAGATAAAAAGTAAAATATTAATAAAAATGACCACAAAACTTAAATTTTATAGTTAAAAATTAACATTTTCTTTGAAATTATTGCAGAGTTTCCACATTTTAAGTATCAATTCATGGTATCGGTTAAGTAACCGATACCGATACAAGTACATTAGACTGTATGGGGGCCGATATGCGATGCTAGTATTAGTATTCTCTCAGTCAACGCTTTAACTTAAGGCAATTTGCAAGTGGGAAACATTTAGCTTGTCTTTTCTCTCAGTATCATTAACTGTCGCTTTTTATGGCTCCCATGGACGAACACAAGCGTCACAAAAAGAACATTTTTTTAAATTAGGAAAATAAACAAGTTTCTGATTTTCCCCTTCGTCTTCATCCCAACGGACACCTAGACGCCTTGACGCGCAGCAAAAGATGCAACATCATTATTTTCTATGAGAGCGCCCTCACCAAAAAACGCCTTGATGCGCGGCAACGCTTCACCCCGCGCATCGATTAGAATCTGTTGAATTCAGACGCGGCGCCGCGACTGGAGAAGTCCCTATCGAGCACCCGTAGTTTCTTCTTCTACGCTTCTTAAAGCGGGCGTCTCCTACATCTCCTAGTTTAACGACTTAGCGGCGCTATTTGACTGTAAAAAAAACTAAATGATGGACGAGGAGCATCTAATCACTGAAGTACAGAAGTACCCAGAGCTCTACGACCCCCAATCTCCTCATTATAAGGACAATGTCTGTAAAGAAATAGCTTGGAGGGCAATTTCAACTGAAATTGAATGTTCTGGTAAGCTAGCAGACAATTTTCGTTCATATTCATTAGATCATATTGGTTATATCTAATAATTCAAACCTAATAATAATTCAAACCTAATGCCACCAAAATAATTAGCACTAAAATTGAAAATGACGTCCGGCTTAGCGGCGATCTGGTGTAATTTGACGCGCCATTATCGTGCGTCAGAAAATGCGGCGCCGGGTGTTGCGTTTAGGTGTGTGTTGGTCTTGACTTGCTTTTCCTATTGGTCCACTGCATGCACATCTGTTTATTGATAATTATTTGCCATATTTTTAATGCTTGAGTGGATTTACCAGTTTTTTGTGACAAACTGATCATTTTTACACTGTGATTACTGTGGAAGGAACGACATGATGATAAAGACAGAAACTTAAAGTCTGTATTGATGCTGCAGATGGACACTTTGCTTTATGGTTTTAACAACAGTTATAACTTTAGTTTTATTTTATTTCTAAAGATAAAATGATTTCCAGATACTTGGAGGTATTGAGAAATCCAAGCAGACACAAACCCAAACTCCAAGGATCATTTAGGAAAGATATTTCTATCACGGTGTAAATTCTATAATTTGGGTGGGCTGGGGGACGAGCAGAGGAAACCGAGGATGATGAGAGGTGCTATTTAGAAACAAATTGCCCCTTTCTTCTGATGTTTTTAATCAGTAACGTGCTTTAATTCAGTGGGTGGGAGAAGACTGAAACTTGCAGAATGGAGGCTCCTCTAAGATATTTTACAGATTTCCTGCACACTGTATCAACTCTGTGACAAGCGGCAGATGGTGCAGGTGGTTCGTCACTGTATCCTGTCAAAAAAAGTGAAGCTTTGATTCATTATGGCTGTGTGTTGGTATTAAGCAGCCATTTTTTTCTTCTCACTGAGGCTTGAAAAAGCAGCGGGCACAGTGTGAAAACACGAGTACAGATGGTACTGTCTTTCAAATGCAGTCAGGGGATACGTGTACTGTACAGTCAGCTTGTTTTTGATTCTGTGCTTTTATTTTAGATGTAAATCTGAACAATATGACTTACAATCCATGATGCATACAGTAAATGATACACATGGACAAAAGATTTTAAATGTCTTAAATATTTAAGAAGATGCTGAGAAAGGCACGTGCTGACCTCTGCCTGATTGTTGCACTTTATGTTATTATAAAACTAAATGTGACTCAGATCAGAAAACACCTCATTGTTACAAGTGATTTTCAAACTGTGCTACCGGCCAGTATGGATTTGGAAGGAAAGCGAAACCTCAGTGCCATCTACTGGAAGAGAGACTTACAAACAAAAGGAACTTTCTATGACCTTGACTGCCTGAATAGTTAATGAACAACTTGCTGTATGTTGGAAAGTAACGATTAAAGCACGTCCACTTTGCAGTTTCACTTCCAGCACCGAAAGGTTACTTCTATGTTTCTGTCTCAAACTTCTTATTACACAGTGACAGGATAGAGAATCAAATTCATCACTGACCAATTTTAATAATTGAAACTCCGTCTAAATAATGAGGTCCGAATCAAACTGCGAGCAAACCGGACAGAGGGTTAATGAGTTGTCAGGGAAGTTGAACAAAAATAGGCCATCTGAACTCCGCTGGGATTCTCCTCTCTCCAGCTGAGGCATTACTCAGAATCCAGCAGGCATGCAACACTGAAAGAATCCGCTCCAACAAAGACGCTGGGCCCAGTAAATGTTTTCTGTCACCAGACCGCCATCATCTTACACAGCTGTGGAGAAAAATGAAGAGGATATACAGATCGTGTGTTGATAAGCAGTTAAATCACGTCACCAGGAAGGCGAGCAAGCTCCTCTGAACACTCTCCCACTGGAAGCAGCTTTTGATGTACTGCAGAGTCGACATGATAGCCCCGTAGATGGCTCGAACTCGGCTCACATTCCTAGCAAGAGCCTAAAACACACAGAAAAAAAGAACAAAGATTATAACGTGTATCAAATACATCATTTTAATGGGGATTCTGCGTTTGACTAATTGAAAATATTAGATAAAAAGAAGCTGGTGTTGTTTGGCGTGAGTCATGATCAGAAAGCCAGAAACAGTCAGTAATTTGACCTGATTTAGTCAAACAAGATTTCCAACATTGAAACAGACAGAAAACCTGCACATTGTGTGTAACTTTGTAGTTAGTGAGCGTCGTATTGTGTGACAACAATGAGTCTTTGTGGGGAGTGCAGACAGTCAGGCTCCCTGTCTTGCACCCTGTCTTACTCACTGTGTATCAAACTAATGTAGCAGAATAGCAAAGAAGACTTCACTCGCAGTTAACCTCAATTAAAGCTCAGATCAGTTATTTTGGGCAAATGTCCACTTTATACTGAGTTAATTGAAAAAACACACGGAGGTAATTTGTACCACGTCGCTTTTTATAAGTTCTTTTTAATTCTATTTTTTAAACATCACTAAGTGGAAATTCTTCTTCTTATTATTATTATTTATTAATATTAATACTGAATTTATTTGCTTGATTTGTCTGTAATAAGTTAATTAGTGGCTCAGAAGCTGGAAAGTTTTGGAACATCTGATGTAAACTCTGATTAAAGCCTGACATGCTGCGTGTGTTAGCATGAAAATATTGATTTTGAAACTTTTTCAATCAGTATCAAACCTTTTTGGAAAATTTGGGATTATCCTCAATGAAGACTCTCTCCCTTGGCTGGAAAGTTCTAATACTCGCTCTGACCTAAAACAAACAACAACAAAATAAAAACAAAACAGCCTTTAAGCAAACAGAATGGAGCACATCTTTAAATCCATCATTTTCTCATGTCCTCCCTGCAGCGTAAACTTTTACTCACAGGGTTAAAAATAACCTCCAGCTCCAGAGTGACGCTCCCCTTCGACAGACTACCTAGGTCCTGCTTCTTTAGAGGGAAGGCGGTCGGTTGTTCCCTGCGGATCTGCAGGACAGAAAGTGCATCAGGTGCTGAACTCAACCATGAACCTGACCATCAGTCACGCTGGATTACATCTTAACGTGTCTTCAACCCACTGAAGTGTTATCACCCACTTCACTTTCATTAAAACACAAGAGTATAAATAGATTAGCCTGTTGACTGGATTAGAGGGTATCTGTACCGAGAGCAGGGGAATGGCAACTTTTCCTAGAAAGTCTGGCGCCTTGTCTCCATCATCATCAAAGATCGTCACCATCAGAACATCATGAATGTCTTTGACAGGGCTGCAGAGGAAAAGAGCGAAGTCACACATCAACAGCTCACAGCGTCTTGTAATGATTTCTATATGTTTTATGCAACATTAAAACTATGTTGTTGACATTTAATGGCATGAAGGAAAGGAAAGGGAAAGGAAAGGAAAGGAAAGGAAAGGAAAGGGAAAGGGAAAGGGAAAGGGGAGGGGAGGGGAGGGAAGGGAAGGGAAGGGAAGGAAAGGAAAGGAAAGGAAAGGAAAAGAAAAGAAAAGAAAAGAAAAGAAAAGAAAAGAAAAAACTAACAATGTGAAGACTTGGTTCCACTCTGGGTTCAGGCTCTTATAGACCGTGTAGGTGTGCAGTCTGTCATTCCCCAGTTCCAACACACAGAAAGGATCACTTTTACCTAAAAACACAGCACACAACATCATCAGCAGGACATTCAAATCATACTTTCTATTTTAGAAGACAAAATCAAAACTATAGTTGTGAAATACCGTTTAAATCTGCTGCCATCAGATCTGTAGCCTTAAAAACTTTGACCTGAAGGAAACCAATATCACGCAGGTTGTTCAGGGACTGTTTCATACACTGAGGAGACAGTAAACAGATAATAGAAGGAGTTTATGATTCTCTTTACTGTAATAAGTTGAATCAAAAAACAGTTTTATCCAACAAACTTTGATTTATTAAAGCTGAACTTAAGTACTGCAGATCTAACAGAATTAATTTCAGTTTAGCTCGTTCTCTCTTCATCTGACTTTCAAATATCAAATACAATTTTGTTTCCTTTAAAAATCCTTCAAACCATGAAAACAGGTTTCAAGAACCATTTGTAACTGCACAAAGCTGTCAGTAAATCCAGATTAGTTCTTACTGATCCTGAACAAGCAGATATTCTAGGATTCTCAAGCAGTGTGCTATCAATAACATGGATGCACTACCCTACAGTCCACACTGCAGCTGATTCTCAGAGATTCGATGTCTTCTGCCACAATATTTTGGCAAATCACTTTGTAAGGACAGTTTTATATTAGAATAATGAATCTGAATCCAACTGAACACTTTTACACTCTGACAGAATTATCAATTATTTCCAACAATGTTCCAAAAACAAGGCTCTGACAGAAACACAGACTATTTGACATTAACCAGGTACTTTAAAATAAGTGTTCAGTGAGTGAATAACAGGATGAGCACGTGGTGAAGTTAAGTACAAATACTAACATAGTTGTCCAGTTTGTTCTGTCGTTCCTGAGGTTCATCTAGAGGTGCAGCACTGAGGTCATGAATAGAAACACTAGTGCTTGTGATGAGTGTCACCAGGAAGACCAAGTTTCCTCTGATCGGGTCCAGCATCTTTTTGTACACCCGCCTTTTATTAAAAGAGACGCCAGACAGGTCCACAACGCACCTGTACACAGACACAAACACACAAAGGGATATTTTGGTAATCTGTATTTATAGGTTTGCTGTATTGTGACAGAATTTCAGGAATTATGAAGAACAGAAATTTTCTCCTGTAATTGCACCTAACAGCTGCACACAAATGCAGTGAGATTTATAAAAATGCTTCCCAAAGTAGACATTCCTAAAAAGTTGGCTTCTGGCACCTCCATGTGGACGAGACATACAGGGATTTCACAGTAATTATAATGTTGTAGCCTGTTTTAATCCAAGCCCACCGATACAAACCCTAAAAGAACAAGAGCTTTTCATTTGTTTTCTTCCCCTGCTTCACTTTATCCAGATCTTCTTACAATAAAGCTTTAATCATGTGCAGAAAGGTTTTTAACAGAGAAAACTGCAGACAGTATCAAGGAAAACATAAGAGCCAAGTTAACAATGAGTATTCTGTCATCATCGATCCGAACATTCTCAACACATAGTGGTCTTGCATGTTTTTGGACTGTGGGAGGAAACCAGAGTCCATGGAGAAACCCCACCCATGCACAGGGAGAACATGCAAACTCCATGCAGAAAGGCCCCAGCCCGGATTTAAACCCAGGACCTTCTCGCTGCAAGGCAACAGCTCTACCAACTGTACCACCGTGCAGCCCCTCTAAGAACCAATTATTCTTTTTTAATATATTTTCATAAACAGCGTGAGTAAATCAAATAGTTGTGAGGAGAAATTCTAATGATAATCAACATTAAAATAGCAGTAAAAGAATAATCTATGTTTAATAATTGCTCCATCAAAACCGATTCAAATGTCTAAACATGATTTAGCAAAAAAAAACAAACAAATAAATACAAAGAACCCTGGAAGCTCAGACTTTTGACTGCTACTCTCTCTCAAATCTGCTTCACCAAATACACTCACAGCCACTTTATTAGGCTCAACCTGCCCGTAACAGGTTGAACCTCCTTTGGCCTTAGCACCGTCTCCATTCTTTGTGGCACAGATTCAACAAGGTGTTGGAAACATTTTCCACAGACGTTGGTCTACACTGGCATGGCAGCATCATGCAGTTGCTGCAGATTTATTGGCTCGGTCATATTCTCTGTCATAAACAGAAATTTGTTGCTGCCACGTCATTAACTGGTTCTCTATTTGTTTTACCGAGCAACTGAACAGATGTACCTCAATGAGTGTTTATATTTAAATGGTTTATAGAATACAGAGTTTGAAAAGATATCTTAATTTTAGATTTAGCAGTCTTCAGTCAAAAATATTTCTAATGGAAAATTGTTGTGAAAATCAAAAAAACTTTTCTAGCAAAATCCAAAATAAATGAAAATTTGTTAAGTATTAAACCAGTTAAGATAAAAAGAGCATAAAAGGCTTTTAATTGCCCTCTTAAAACACTATGGGTTTGTTTACAGCCTGCTGAAGGCAGAAGTCCTTTAATAAATATTTGCAAACCAAAATGTCCAAACAACACTGCATTAAAAAGCACAATCTGCCCCTGAGCATGAATATAGACTGAAAACCCGATAAAGCCCCTCTCTGACATATAAACTCATTTCAGTCAAGCTGAAAAACAACTTATGGCATCAGAAGGAAAAAAAAAGTTTTTAAAAAAATCTCTCTGTTTGAATCATGATCCTATTACATTTATTTCCTACTATTTATATCCCTCAGACTGACTGATGTCTTCTCTTGTAGAAGCAGAGCCTGGGGAGCCAGAGGGGGACTTGTCTATCTCTGGAGCTGAGGTCACCAAGGTAGTTAAACAAATCTGCAGTGGCACAGCTCAGTGGGTGGATGAGATCTGCCCTGAATTCCTAAAGGACCGGGATGTTGTTGGACTGTGTTGATTGATAGGCCTGTGCAACAATGCACTAAGGCTGGGAACAATACCTCTGAACCACATACGCATAGGACGTGGTTTTGTTGGCACTATCAATCTGAGACCTCCGGCTGGCACCGCAGAAGTTTGCAGCGTAAAGCAGCTGATAGGAAGTTCAGGACCTACAAGTCGGAGGCCATAGTTCATGACTGCCCCAGGTGGAGGAGTTTTAAGTATTCGGAGGTCTTATTCACAGGTTAGTGTAGACGGGATTGGGACATCGATAGGTGGATGTGAGCAGCCTCTGCAGACGCTGTACCGGTCTGTCATGGTGACGAGAGAGCTGAGTTGAAAGGTTGAGCTCTCGATTTACCACTCTTGGTTTCAACCCTCACCTACAGTAATGAGCAGTGGGTAAATAACTAAAAAAAGGGATCATAAATACAGGTGGCTGAAATGAGCTTCCTCCACATCCAACAGGGCATATTAAGGGGATTTAGGCATCTGGTAAGGATGCCATCGGAGGTCAACCAACCTGCAAAATGGATTCTCACGAGATCTGGAGTTTTCCAAACCCACGAAAATCCATATTTTACTGCTCCAACTAAACCATCTGACTTGGTCAAATAATGTTTGGACCAATCATGTGTTAGCATTGTGCTGTGGGGTGGGTGTTCAGGTATGATTGACAGCAAGTGTCCAGGCAAAGAAAGACAAACATGGCTGCACCAGTGGATGTACGCATAAAAGGGGCTATTGAATCTGTTTTAGGAGAACTAGAGATGATTTCTAATTTGAAAAATGAGCAAAGGTAAGAACTTTGTGCATTTCTTGGTGGTAACAATGTGTGTGTTATACTCCAAACTTGATGTGCAAGAGCTTGATTCAGCTCAAAATATTATACCAGATGTCCCTCCCTTTTTCAGACGCAGCAGTTCCAGATCATTGTATAGCACCAATAGAACATGTGGGGCTACACGTCGATCTGGAAGAGCCAGGTTAATCAACCAGGAGTACAGTAGTATTCCAGATATTTCCCACTGATAGGAAACAGCTCCAACTCGCTAGAAATGCTGATGTGGCCCTGCGATGGATTGGCGACCTGTACAGGATGTTTCCCGCCTTTCGGAATTACATTAATTATCTGTTTTTTGGGCAGCTGTATTTCTCACAACAACAACAACAAACATAGACTTAAATAGAGACTCACATCCCTAAGCGCTCCTCTGTCTTGCGTCCATCTTTGGACCAGAGCTCCACTTCCAGGTTCAGAGGGACATTCAGAAACTGTTTCAGGGTGAATCTTTCTCTCCATTGCGGGTTGCTCACTTTACAGTGACTCTGATTCAGAGAAAGATCAAAGACACAGTTATCAACAAAATGTTATACATGTTCAGTTAGTTTACCTTTTCTAACTGTTATAAAAGGTTGTTTTGCTCTATTGAACTTACACTCGGATTAGTTCTTACCCACATTCCTAATAGTTTAAATAGAGTAACTTGGTTTTTATGTTTCTTTCCTCGGTCCAGAGGAAAACCCCACCATTAAATGTTTTTTATTAAGAAGACATGAGCTGAAGCTTAGATGGTCTAAACGTATAATATGCACAGAGTTTGTGAAGAATCACAGAGACTCTTAAAAATACAAAAACCCCTTTAAGCTGCAGAATGACCAGGTTTTGTTGATATTCCACAGAAAAACAAAATATTGTGTTTGTGTGATTTGCTGTGACTTTCTGTTGTGGGCTGTTGCATTTACTGCTACTTTTCTGCAAGATGTTTCTTTGTGTTCATGTTAGAAAACATTAGTAAAGGAGATGGAACATGGATAACAGTTACTGTGATGATGCTGCACAGAGAAAAATCACCCCTTCCCCCCTTCAGCATCTCCACGAGGGTGAAGTTCTACTCCACTGTTTAATGACTGTTTCAGAGTCACACAGTAAACCTTCCCTTGAGGCTGAGAGGTGTGGTCCTCCAACAGTTGGTCCACTCTGATCAAACTTTTTGAAATTTTAGGGAAAAAAAAGGTTGCAGTTGCAGAGTTATGGTTCAGTTGATTAGTAATGTGGTTTTCATCCTTCGTTTTATCTATACCCACCGAATGTTTGCACTGTTTTAAGCTGATTTAAACTGAAAACAAGATTCAGTTGGACAATGTGGAAAAACAAAATAAACAACAAGTAGAAGGTGCCAGGAGCAAATAAATAAAGGAGCTTGAGCAGGAGTTGAGTAAAAATGTTGGAGTGTAAGGAAATAAAAAAGGAAGAGACTATGAGGAGAATAAAGTTGATTAAATAAAGAAAAAACAAGGATTAAAATGTCAAAGAAACAAGAAACATTGATTTTGTACCTGGCTTTTATATTGCTGCTCTCCCAGTCTGAAGCGAACATAGAATTGACCTGTCTGTGAGTCCACTGGCAGCTCCCGACCTTCAACCAGAGTCACTGACACAACAGACGTCCACAGCTGACTCTTCTTCAGGGAATCTGACAAACGGGAGTTCTGAGTTGTTCCTCCCTGTAAGAAAGGATTAAAAAAGAAATTAGATAATCTGAGAATTAAAAAAAAAAACATCAGTAAAACAAAATAATTTTTCTTTATAACGAAAACAGTGGAAAACACAAGCAATTAATCAATGGGAAACAAGTTTATTAAGACACAGGCTGAATATTAGCAACATGTTTTTAATCAGTATTTTCACATCAACATTAATTTTTGGAAAACAGCTTTTCTGACTGCGCCACACATTGAGTTAAGATAGCACAGATACAAACACATTCATGCACTGCAGAGGACGACATGCACGGCAAGCAGTGTGCTAAGCAAGACACAATGCACTCACTATGCTTTATGTGCTTAAAGCCCCACATCATCAGAAAATCCAAAGACATTCTCTCCGATTATATTAGCAGCTGTTGTACCATCCTAATTTTTCCTACAGAAAATGTCAAATTCTTTTAATGTAAAGACAAAGAAGAAACAACAAGTTTCCACATTTTCTTTCTGTCTGACTTTTTGGAAATAAGGACGGTGTAATTGGAGGCAAAAAAAAAGAATTTGGAGACAAATTATAAGAAAACTGCATGACTTCTTTTATTGCAATGCTGCTAGCAGCCATAGCGATATAATCAATAATTGATTTTTTATTAATATGATCAATCAAGTTTACTGCTATTTAATTAAAAAAAATTTAATATATTTTCTAAAATATTTGCAGCCTTCCTGTTACAAGAAAAAGATTAAGCTCAGTAGATAACTGCCAAATACTATGTAGGAACTGACACAATACAATGTGTTCATGATTAGAGGAAGACAAATTTAAGCTCAATTATGAACCAGACAAAAACCCAATAAAACATTTAACATTAGCTTAAATGGGATTTGAAGATTTCACTTTAAATTTGGCAGATATCTATATAATGCTAATCAAGATAACATCTATTTAATGTCTGACGAGTGAGTTCCCTCCACCGTGTCTTACCCCACTACTTCGTTTTCGGAGCCACTTCTGCTGACAGGAGCATGCAAATTTGGTGCAAAATAAAATTACACTGTGGTTAGTCAGCGACAGACAGACATTATAACATAAACACAGACGCAGTAGAAAGTGAGTAAACACTGAAATTAAATGGTTTTACATCTAATGATGTAATAAATAAAACACATATTCCTCACTATGTATAAATGTCTGCTAAATAAAACCTCATATGAGCAACAACACGTGATTTGGACCTTTCACATTGGAAGTGGCGTATGCTGCACTCGCTGCAGGAGATGAGGTCAAAACAGGTGCAAACAGCTTCGGTTGCTGACGGACAGAAACTACATCAAGGAAGTGGCTCATTTTTTCAACTGCAGCTTTAATGCTGCAAATATTTGTCAGATTTTTAGATAAAAGCCTGGACATTGCATATAGTGAGAGTGAGGAAGAGACAAACAAGAGCTAGCAGACAGGTTTGGTATATCGGACTTCAGAGACTCTCCTTCAGCAGCACCTGCAGAGTGGAGAGCAGTGTGACAACCTGTTGGCATGTTGGAGGAAAGTTTCATTACAACTTATAAGAAAAAAACAAGTTCACCTTTAAATCACCTGAGTTTTCCAATCAAATTGACCATCAATAATTTAGCCTTTTACATCATTTCTTACTCTAATTTTGTGTGTAAGTGCACATAAATGTGTTAAAATCAAAGATATAAGTTACTGTCAACTATGTGGCAAGTAAAAACATTAATAATAAACTTAAAGGCCTGTTAATTATATTTCTATTTGGTGGATGAAGCTGGAGTGATTAGCTCACAGTCACCGATGAAAACAAAAAGTTCACAAGTTCAAGTTGTTATGAAGATCCTCTGGCCGTCGGTACATTTTGATTGATAATATACATGGTGGAGGTTCAGTATCTCCAAAACTCAATGTTGATCGTCACATCTGCTCGGTAATTTGAGGGAAAGTTTCTAATTTTCATGTTGACAATAATGCAGAGAGACTCCAGCTGTAACTTTCTACAGCTGCAGGAGGGAGAAGTTCTACCAGCTGTAGCTGCTGCTTTTGTTCTGAAGCAGCAGGAGGATCTGGAGAGGATTCAATTCTATGAGCTGGACCATGAGTGGGAAGTGACTAAACATCTTTGCAAAGCTGTTTCACCGTGTTGCCTCCCACATCATGAAAAGTGAGAAATGTAATTTTCTGGAAACAACAGTTTTTCATCCCGGTCTATTTTATGTCCTTGTAAAAACAGGCAGTTCTCTACAATCTTAGTAAATATAAGTTATAATCCTGATCATTGTGCAACGTGCTGAAGTTGATTCAAAGGCATTCAACTGGTGACCCTGTGCAGGTCAAGGAACCATCGACCTGGCCACAAACCTATGAATGGGCCACAAACACTAGATTCTTATGAGGCTGCATTAGGGAGGTTGTAGGAAATGGTCCAAAAATCCTTTGCAGTCATTCATATGGGTCACTGTGACCAAGGATTAATTTGAGTAATTTTGCAGGATGGCACCTGGTGGCACACTGTGCATGTGGCTTAACTTGGCACAGTGTGTCATCTCACATCAAATATTCATCTATGGGTTTAACCCAGTGCATTTCATCACTTCCTATGTGAAAGGGCCATACATATTGTGTCATTAGTTGTTTGACAGGAACTAAGCTAAAATGCAGAAGCAGTGGTAGAACAACAACATACATGCATCATTTCATAACTTCTAAAACTACCTTTAGCTGTAATCATTTGTATCAGCAGTGTTTTATAGATGTTTAAGACACTTTTCCTTGATATTTCTGATGTAAAATTGTGAAGACTTTGACGATCCCACCATCTACACTCAATAATATAACAGATAAAAGAGAATTAGACAAACTCTTCATGCACAAGCGACAAAAACAAAAGTATATTGGTGCAGCAGCATCAGAGAAAGTGACATAAAGAGGCTGAACATAGTGGGGTGGCAGTAGCTCAGGAGGTAGAGCAGGTCATCTAGTAACTGGAGGGTCACCAGTTTGAATCCCGCTCTCTTGGCTTTGCCGTTGTGTCCTTCACCGTCACTTCACCTGACTGTTTGGTGGCAGTCAGAGGGCCTAGTGGCACATGGTAGCCTCGCCTTTGTCAGTGTGTGTGTGTGCGTGTGACAAACTGTTGTGTGAAGAGCTTTGTGTCCTTTGACTTGAAAGGTGCTATACAAGTACAGCCATTTACCATAAACAAGGTTGATTAATGCAGCATGACTGAAGCCTCTTGACTGGATTGTGCAAAGGAGGAGGCTTCAAAAAATGAAAACCCTCATCATCCTCTTCACAACACAGTAACTCAACAACAGAGCATCTTCAGAGGATGTTTCTATTGTTCAGACAAGTGTAAGGATTTACCAACTTACCTTGATATGTTTCGGCTGTCATCTGCAGTTTTGTTCAGAAGTGTCACCAGGTGTTGATGTGATTAATCTTATCAGCTGTTTTTCCCTGTGGGTGTGGCCAACCTAGCAGGAGGGAATCCCAGGTGTGTGAGTGCTAGTCATCCCGGTTGATGGTCCCCTGAGCTCGTTTCCTTATTTCAGCTGATTCCTTTATCCAGCGTTTGTACATGTTGTTTTCAGTGTTGAGGAAACTTCCATGGTCCCAGTCCATTGTATGAGTTGACCTTTGGCAGTGAACTGTTATGTCTGATATATATATTTTTTGATTTTATTTCCTATATTAATCCCTCGTGGGGAAATTTTGCTCTGCTTTTGACCCATCCTCACCGTAAGGTGAGGAGCAGAGGGCAGCCATATTGAACAGCGCCCAGTTGCGGAGTTCAGTATCTTGTCCAAGGATACTTCGACACGTAGCCTCTTGCCGTGACACGGGATCAACCGGTTTCCCGATCAGAGGGTGACCTCCTCCCCGACAGACTACGGACGCCCCGAGGCAGCAGCAGGTTCAGCATCTTTCCCAAGGATACTTCGACGTAGCTTGCCGACATCGGGGATCAAACCCGCCATCTTTTGAACGAAGGGCGATCGCCCTTCCGCTAGACTACGCCGCCCGCATTCACGGTGAGGATAGGTTAAATGCAGAGCTGAATTTCCCAAAGAGGGATTATTAAAGAAAAATATTTTTATTATTATCATATTATTATTTGAACTGTTCTTGCTCTGCTTCTCTTTTTTTGTTGTTCTTGTAAAATGTTTCAGAGCTTCCTTTTCACATTCCTTTTGATGTTCCTGTTTCCATTTGTTAAATGTCCTTCCTGTTTCTCTTATGTATGTTTTCCACATCAAATGCAAGTTATTTCATAGATTAATTGCATTTTATTTCAAAATAAGGGAACAAGCCCATCATCCGGTACAAGGAGGCCTACTAGCTCTCACACACGTGGGATTCCCTCCTCCAGAAACCATCGAGCATTTGTGGGCGTAGCCAACATGGCCTACCTGACAGGTCTGCTATGCCTGACAGGTCTGCTATACCTGACAGGTCTGCTAAGCTGGTCACACCCACAGGGAAAATCAGCTAATAAAGACACATCACATCAACATCTGGTGACACTTCTGAGCAGGGCAGCAGATGACAGCTGAAACATGTCAAAGGTAAAAAAGTAAATTTCTACATTTGTCTGAACTAAAGAAACAGTGGCTAGTCATATGAGGAAAAGAAGACATCATGAACTTATTAATAAGAGTGTCTTCAGTCAGAAGCTTCTTCAGGTCCATACAGACGCTACAGGAGATCCTTCCAGCAGCACTCAGCTAGAACCCTCAACAATGACTCTCATTAGATTTGAAAATGAGTAACTATAACATCCAATTTCCCCTTCGGATTGATAAAAGTATATTTGAATTGAATTTAAATGAACTGATTTGAAAATATTGGTTTCTAAGATTTGCAAATTCTTAGAATTTCTATTTAAATTCTACATAATACCCCAACTTATTTGGAACTGGGGTAATAATTACCAGCAGTTGATTGCTAATGACTCTGTATTCTGTTTTTGCATTTTAGCTTGTTTTTTTTTGTGAAATAAAAAACATCAAATTATGTGCCATTGTCATTTAAAGGGACATAAGGCAAGATTTGTGAAAAACTACACATGCATTTCCAGTTTATTCAATGCTAATGGGTCATGAAGCATTAAAAACCCAAAATAACGAGGCCATCCGCATATATGTCTGTTGCCTTGGAAACGCTGTGTGCTACATAATGCGCTGCAGTTCGACGTCCGAATTTCCCACGCAGTTGTGGGGATGTGACGTAAATTGACGCTGCATGCGTGTTGCCGACAGCTCTTGAACAGGAAGTACATGGCCGCCATGGACTTGGATTCAAACACTGAAGGTATACTTATGGATGTTTCTGCAGCCAGCAAACGACCTGCATCCACTCTCACCCCTCAAAAAAGTGGCACCACGAAGAAAAAAAAGACTTTATCAGCGGCATCTCGTGAGTCTAAAAAAAAATATGACCGAAGCCGGGCAGGCACCCGCACAAATATTGGATATGCGTTCGGTTCATGGAGGGAACTTCAGCTGCATTTGGGAGTGAAAACGGATGCTGACATGGCTCATTTCCTTGTGACCAGGTGAGAAAACATTATAGGTCGTGTTTAGAGCCTGATACAGTATGAAAATGATGAGATCAAATCAAATAACAGTGTGGAGAGACCTGACGTGAAGTATGTTAGCCTCCCCGGTGCAGTGCTGTGAAGACGAACAGTCTGTAAAGTGTCTGTGCGTGCTCCCGTGCCGGCTTGGCTGGTGGCTGCAGTTAGCCACAGCGCCTGTCGCAGCAGCACTGAGTCAGATTTTGTAAAGCTGCCTTAAGTTCCTTTAAAGGATGATATATGTACTAAACAGTTTTTCCATTGAAACTTGATGCACAGAATTTAGGAACTAAGAGTAGTGTACGTTCTTTTCACTGTGACTGTACCATAATATTTCTACAGCTGTGACACATGCAGTTAACACACATGGAGTTTGCCATACATGATCTTTCTTGCTGTCTCCATTTCTGAGTGACAGACGCGTGTCCACCAACAAAACCCCCATCTTATCCTCCAGGCTGTTTGGGTCATTCAGAGGTAAAACCCACTCAAGGGTCCTGAAACAAAATAAATTAAAGCTTCACTTAAATCCAAACACAGCTACATGACATATGGGCAGCAGTAAGCACAACACTAAGAGTTTTTACCAAACACCATAAAGAAGCTGCATTTGCACAAACTACATTTACAGAACACGATTTAGCCTTAAATAATATGCAATAATTAATGTATGACCCAAAGTTTGACACAATTTAGGCACTGTAACTTCATATAATGTCCACCAGAGGGTGCTGTTTCTCTGTATTTTAGGAAGAACTATCAAAGAAATAAACAAACATGAAATGCAAAAAATAAACAAAACAAAATAATGTTATCACATACTTTGAGTAGATATTTTTATGCTCCACACACAGTGTTTTTTTTTTTTTTTGGGGGGGGGGGGGGGTCTAACATGAACTACGCTGAAGGTTAAACTTACTTTTCCATCTCCAGTTCATTCAGTTTGATGCAGGTAGAGCCCATAAAGTCATCTGTCGTCAGATCACGGTCATATACCTGTGTCATGTCATACAGTAGACAGTATATTTTACACAATGTTCACCAGCACAACATGTACTGATGGAACATAGATTTGGATAGAAACCCCTATGAGACTATCACAAACATTTCTGAGATATAGTCACATTTGCATGCAAATAGCAGTTTCTTGACACTGGCATTAAAAGCAGCACTTGTTGATAGATAACAGTTTCACCCAAAACTATAAAACTTTGCAAAGCAACAGTATAAACATTTACAATGAAACATCTACTGACCCTGTGACCATTGTGTAATTATGATGTTACCTTGATGTAAAGTGTCTGATTCAGATCCTTCACAGGCAAAGAGAACGACTCATTCCATGAAGGGTTCAGGTTTCTATAAACCACTTTGCTCTTGTAGATTGTTTTCCCATCTAGCTTGAACTTTACATAAGGATCACTGGTACCTGAGGATCAAACAGGACAGAAATAATTAAAACATATACACATAACATATACATATATTATATAATATGGTCAAACTGTTGTGAAAGTGGGTTTTATTAAGAAATCCATAAGAATGACCAAGTTTTTATGAATTGTAACTGGGAATTGAAGAGCAGAACATGCTCTATCAGCAAATGAGACAATAACACGGTAAATTGGAAACTCTTTAGCTTATGCATTGTTCTCTTAAAGCTCAGTGGTTTGGTTTGTAACTCACAACATGATCTTTGACTTGTCAATATGACCGACTTAGATAAACATCAAGGAAATGAACCAGCTTTCTTTTAGTGTTTTTTCCTCCCCAGGGGGTAAAGGACCAAAACTTCCTGAGCTTTCAGAAGCTAAGTTTCAGTGTGAACTATGAAAACTGATGGCAGATTCTTTTCAGCAATGTTTCACTTGCAAACAAAAGTAACAACTAAACAACAACATAAAATTAATCTAACAAAAGCAACAATTTCACTGATGAGGAGAATTATTCACTTGCTCTTTTAAGATGAAGTTTCCCAATGTTACCAGCTCTTTTCAAGTCATTTTGAAAATTATTCTAGGAAGCAAAAGCAAAACAAGCACATTTAACAGCCTGTTGTATCCAGTTCTGTTCTGAATCAGGGGACAGATATTTATGAAATATGGAAAAAATGTAGACTATATTGATTGTAGTACTTGGTGATATGATTTCACATATGAGAAGGTACCAGCCCAAGCAGAGATTTGTATACAAAATGTACATTTTTTATTCAATTTTAAACAAAAGACACAAAAAGAAGCATCTCACAACTGGAAGCTCAAAAATGATTACAAGGTTATACAGTGGGGCAAAAAAGTATTTAGTCAGCCACCAATTGTGTAAGTTCTCCCACTTAAAAAGATCAGAGAGGCCTGTAATTTTCATCATAGGTATACCTCAACTATGAGAGACAAAATGAGGAAAAAAAATCCAGAAAATCACATTGTCTGATTTTTAAAGAATTTATTTGCAAATTATGGTGGAAAATAAGTATTTGGTCAATAACAAAAGTTAATCTCAATACTTTGTTATATAGCCTTTGTTGGCAATGACAGAGGTCAAACGTTTTCTGTAAGTCTTCACAAGGTTTTCACACACTGTTGCTGGTATTTTGGCCCATTCCTCCATGCAGATCTCCTCTAGAGCAGTGATGTTTTGGGGCTGACGCTGGGCAACACGGACTTTCAACTCCCTCCAGAGATTTTCTATGGGGTTGAGATCTGGAGACTGGCTAGGCCACTCCAGGACCTTGAAATGCTTCTTACGAAGCCACTCCTTCGTTGCCCGGGCGGTGTGTTTGGGATCATTGTCATGCTGAAAGACCCAGCCACGTCTCATTTTCAAGCCCTTGCTGATGGAAGGAGGTTTTCACTCAAAATCTTACGATACATGGCCCCATTCATTCTTTCCTTTACACGGATCAGTCGTCCTGGTCCCCTTGCAGAAAAACAGCCCCAAAGCATGATGTTTCCACCCCCATGCTTTACAGTAGGTATGGTGTTCTTTGGATCCAACTCAGCATTCTTTCCCCTCCAAACACGACATTCTATTTTGGTTTCATCTGACCATATGATGTTCTCCCAGTCCGCTTCTGGATCATCCAAATGCTCTCTAGCAAACCGCAGATGGGCCTGGACGTGTCCTGGCTTCAGCAGGGGGACACGTCTGGCACTGCAGGATTTGAGTCCCTGGCGGCGTAGTGTGTTACTGATGGTAGCCTTTGTTACTTTGGTCCCAGCTCTCTGCAGGTCATTCACTAGGTCCCTCCGTGTGGTTCTGGGATTTTTGCTCACCGTTCTTGTGATCATTTTGACCCCACGGGGTGAGATCTTGCGTGGAGCCCCAGATCGAGGGAGATTATCAGTGGTCTTGTATGTCTTCCATTTTCTAATAATTGCTCCCACAGTTGATTTCTTCACACCAAGCTGCTTACCTATTGCAGATTCAGTCTTCCCAGCCTGGTGAAGGTCTACAATTTTGTTTCTGGTGTCCTTTGACAGCTCTTTGGTCTTGGCCATAGTGGAGTTTGGAGCGTGACTGTTTGAGGTTGTGGACAGGTGTCTTTTATACTGATAACGAGCTCACACAGGTGCCATTAATACAGGTAACGAGTGGAGGACCGAGGAGCCTCTTAAAGAAGTTACAGGTCTGTGAAAGCCAGAAATCTTACTTGTTTGTAGGTGACCAAATACTTATTTTCCACCATAATTTGCAAATAAATTCTTTAAAAATCAGACAATGTGATTTTCTGGATTTTTTTTCCTCATTTTGTCTCTCATAGTTGAGGTATACCTATGATGAAAATTACAGGCCTCTCTGATCTTTTTAAGTGGGAGAACTTACACAATTGGTGGCTGACTAAATACTTTTTTGCCCCACTGTACATACAAGGTACATAACAACTGAACTGAAGATATGAAAACATGGTTAGAGTCAATATTTCCAAAAGGCAGAGGAGGTCTCTATTTATCTGATTAAATATTTACCAATTTCTAAGGAAGATATTTTTCTGTTGGTAATCTCAGATGCCCCCAGTCCAGGAAATGTTTTTTGTTTTTCTTAGCCCACAGAGATTTTTATAATTTGGGTTTCATAAGGATTAATTTTGAAGCAAAGGGGAAATTAACCTAGCATCTACTGGCTAGGGCGATGAACCAGCCCATCAGTCTTCTGACGCTAAAGTCAATAGTGACCTTGATTTCCTTTGGCATTCAGTCCCCATGGCAAAGGAGGATGAGAAGATCACTTCTCTCAGTACATGTTAGGAAATGTTTTAGACATGTGCTAGACATGAAAAGAAAACTGGAATGAGTGCCTTCATCAGTCAATGACTCAGAAAATTAGAACTCTCTGAAATTAGGCTTGCTGCAAATAGAAGTGACAATGAACCAGCCTAAATTGCTGGAACACATAGTGAATCAGAGAGACCAAATCTTTTGTTCAAAGTGTTTTCTAACTTAAAGTGAGATGCATACTCCTCAGATTAAAAGAGGTCTTAATCCAAGGTTCGCTGATAGATAACAGCATCCGAGTCCCTTAAACTGATAGATCTGTAATCAACCAGAAGCTGTATGTCTCTCTAACCCACAGCCAAGGTTACTTTTAAATGGTTGAAAAAAATCTCTTTTTTCTCAGGACTAAAAAACATTTTCTCTCTTCGTTGCTACAAACATTCATGCCATTGAACTGCAATGGAACCACCAAGCGTTTACGCAGTTGTTCAAGATCTGTCCTGAACTTCCACAACCTGCTTGCACATGTTTCTTCGTGTCTTTTCGAGACTCTCCGTTGCTTTGGACTGTTTATTCTAAGTACTTGAAATCCTGCACCTTCTTTTTCTCTGCTCTCTGTAGCCTCACCAGTCCACTGGTGTCCATCTCATTCACACACAGACTCTATCTTAATGCAGCGAATCTTCATCCCTCTTCTTTCCAGGGCACCTCCACCTCTCCAGATGTTCATCCACCTGCTCCCTGCTCTCACTACAGATAACATCTGCAAACATCACGGTCCATGGAGATTCCTGTCTGACCTCTTCTTTTAGTCTGTCCATCACCATAGCAACAAGAAGGGGTTCAAGTCTGATCCTTGAGTCTCACCATCATGTTGAATGCCTCTGTCACACCTATAGCACATCTCAGCACCACCTTACAGCTGTCATGCATGTCCTGCACTACTCTAACATACTTCTCTGTTTCTCCTGATTTACTCATACTGGACCACAGTTCCTCTCTTGGTACCCTGTCAGATGCTTCTAGATCTACAAAGACATGATGAAGCTCCTCTGGTTTTCTCTGTACTTCTCCATCAACATTCTCAAAGCAAATACTATGTCTGTAGTACTCTTTCATGGCATGAAGACATACTACAGTTCACAAATACTCACTTCTGTCCTTAGCATAGTTTCTATGACACTTTCCTACAGCTTCATTGTATAACACACTCCATTCACCTTCCTATCAGCATCATGATAGAACAACTTAAATCCTTCTCCTAATCTCCTGGCCTTGTTATCTATCAATCTGGTTTCTTGGACACACAGTATATCTATCTTCCTCATCTGCATCATGTCCTACCAAATATAAGCCAAGTATAAACAGGCACGACATTAAAAAAGTGTCAGATGTCAACAGATTGCTAAGCAAAACAGCTCAAGGTTAGAGACACTAACAGACAACTGGGACAGTTTTATTACAAAGTCCTTGAGGCTTAGTGACTGAACTGTTTATAAACTTCTACCAGGATTCAGGACCTTGGTGATGCTACACAGATATAGTTAATCATGTTCAGGAAATAATTTTAAAACCTGTAAAAGATGTTTAATTTAATCTAATTCCCTAATTCAGAAGTTCAAATATATCAGAATATTCCACAGAGTCTGTGATATTGCAGTCCTCTTTTTGTAAAACCAGCATCATGGCAGATCCTTCTTTTATTCTAGTTTTGTTTTTTCTTTTTTTTCTCTGAATCAAAATTTCTACCTGCTTATAGCAAATACAGCTAGTTTGTGAGCATCTGATGCTTATTACAATAGCTGTTATTTACACAAATATACATTAATATGGGTGGATTTAGTCCTAATTGCATCCATGATTCCTCATGTAGGCTAAATGTTGACTAACAGATGCAGCATTGTCTGTGCTTGAAGATTAAAGATGTGTAGACTCTGATTTGGGTACTTTTCATCCTTCAACTGAACACGTTGTGATCAGAACAATTTACGGAGGCACAGCAGATAGGAATAATAAATAAATAAAGATTGATAAAGCACTTTTCAAGGCACATAAAGCCCTTTACAGTGAATTAATTTTCATTCACATTCAGTCATCCTCCAGTGATGTAAACTACATTGTAGTCACTGCTGCACTGAGGAAGTCTGACTAAGAAGAAGCTGCTATTTTGCACCTTTAGAGCTGCGTCACCAAGATTAAAAAATAGGCAAGGTAGGTGAAAAGTCACTTGAATGACTAATTATTAAATGACCTGCTCTTTTTCTAAATGAGCCAGGTCATAACATGGTAATAGCCCAATGTACTGGGAATCATTTCAAGTTTAAATAAAGTTTCAAGGCAGAACCATGTTGAAATAAACACCTTTCAAAGAACACATTGTTTTTGAAGGATTTAAAAAGATTTCAATGTTTTTCTAGCCTAAATAAATTACATACATATCATCGTTGTCAGGGCTGTACGGTACATTTTCAGCTCACAGCACTGGTTGACAATTTTGTGGCAAAAGCTAAGAAGATGTAGCACAAGTATCCGAAATCTAAAATCCACACGTACTGCATTCCTTAAACAAAGGTTTTTCACAACAGGAGGTCAGATTCACAGTTGGAGATCTTTTATTTTGTTTAGTACCTTGATTTGAAATTAGAAAAGTCATACGAACAGCAAAACATGTAAAATGCCTGTAAAATTATTCTCAAAGAGATGTGTGATCCAAGCAGTGTATGACATAATGACAACATCACTGACATACAGAAATTAGATAATTACATTTGTTACTTTCATAAACTGTCCTGTGATGAACTGGCGACCTGTACAGGTGTAACTCCACCTCTGACCTAATGACCCACTGGAGATAGACACTAGCTCACCATGACCCTGAGCAGGAATAAGCAAGTACAGAAAATGACTGACTAACTTTCGTAAATTTTGGGTCAATCACAGTTTTTTGCATTTACAGTATCTCTTTATCTTTCACCATTTTAAGCTGCAGTCTTATGAAAATATATTGTCCAAATATATGATTTTCTTCAGAAAACCCATTCCTATAGGATTAAAATAACAAGACTGAAATATAATTTATACACATTACATGAGTGAAAGTGTCTGGAGTATTTATTGATATGTGCAGCTAAAACAGCTTCATGCTTAAGTGAAATCCTACTGAGGCACTACAAAGCTAACCCGAAACCCTGGGCTGTTTATTGTTCCTCAGATCAGTGATGTGTAATTAGACAAACATTGTCTAGTTTGTCATTAACATCGTTAATGAAACAAGGCCGACCAAACAAATCAAGGTCAGTACAAGCAAAAGCTTTTGGGTGAAATCTGTGAAAACACTGATTCAGTGTGAAGAAGCTGGAGTTTTGGGAAAGTTTAAACATTATTTTGAGGGGATGCTTGATGAATTTAGAGATGGAATTCTGGAATAAATTTCTGTTGCAACTAGAGCTGGGCGATAGAACGATAACAATATGTATTGCAAAATAACTTTTTCTCGATAGAAAAATGAAACTATTGCGATAGACATCATCTCTTTCTCTTCCTCTCTTAAAAAAACATGAGAACTGCCAATCCACATTAAGTAGCGCAGAGACGATCCAATCACAGCCGCAGCGTCACGTCACGTGACTTGTTACGTACAGCACAAGCGCCAAGCCGCACATGTGTATTTGTTTGGGTAACGCGGGACATGAGTGTGCCGACTAGAGAAAAATCAACCGAGAGTTTGGGTGACCAGGTTACCGAAGAGAACACAGATGACGGTTCCAGTGCCGGAGAGATTGTTGAAAGGAAGGACCAGAGAAGTTCCATAGTGTGGAGGTATTTCGGCTATTTGAAGTCTGACAAAAAACAGAGCAGCGCGCACTGTAAATTGTGCTGAAAGCATGTTCACACAAAGTCCTTTTTTATCACCTGAAGCAGTGCCACCCACTAGAATATGCTCAATCTTTGACTGAAAGCGCTAATTCATCATCGAAAACAGCCAGGGGAATCCCTGCGACGCAGCATCTCCAGCGTCTTACCATATGACAAAAAAGCTAAGAGACATAGCGACGTAGCGGCTAGCTTTTGTGTAGTTTGCAATATTTGCCTTTATCTATCTGAAACTGAAGTCTCATGTTCAAACCCTGCCCCCCTTTCCTGCTTCTGTCTCGTGTCTGCATGTCTCTGTGCCTTCTGTACTGGCTGCTACGAACTGGAAATTTATATGGATCTGGTATCGTGGTCACTTACTCATTGGAAAACTTTTTTTTACTACAATTGAGGCTCGAAGGGGGAGCCACCATGCTCGGACTCGACCCACGCTTTGTCGGTGGAGGACGTATTTATTTGGATTACTGACGTGGGAACCTGCTGATTGGAGCTGGCAGTCACCTGACGTATTGACAAATTTGGAAAATAAAGAAAGTATGTAACCTTATCTGGCAGCACTCGGACTAGAAAGCTCGGGGGTCTGGATCACAGACTGATGTGTTGGATCTCACTGGAAGAATGGGTGTCATCTTGGAGAAGCTGCAGGTTCGGTTCAGTGTGGAGGAGTGATTGATTGGCTGTTTCATGTAATTTGGTTTTATTTGGCTGTTTGGGATTCTCCACAAAAGTGTACCATATGGACAACAGGAGCTGCTGAAATTCTTTGGCTTCGATCTAATTACTCTTATCTTTGTTTCGGCTGGCCTCAAGGCCAATGCACTAAAGTCTCCTGGTGCAGCGAGTACGGAGGACCACAGCCCCTCCCTTCCCCTGTCCACTGGACGCCAACAGACTGAGGACAGACATAACAATCGGTTCTGGCCCAGAGATGGTGTACTTGACTCTTCTCTGCATGCATACACACACTGATCGCACTTCACATCCCTACAAAAGTTCTCGACGTGTCTCGTTTATTGTCCCCCGCTAAGGCTTTTTTTCAATCTCAAACAGCGCCACCCAGTGGGTGCTGCGTGAGAGGAATTTCTTTTACCTATCTCCCCTCATGTGTTCTTTTCTGGTTTCTGCATATAAGTTTACACGTGCATATATATGTATGTGTATCTTATACTCTCATCTGGCGCCCTAGGTGGCTGCCTCGGGAGAGTGAGAGAGAAAATATGTCTCCAATCCATTTTGTTGTGCTTCTGTATAACGACAATAAACCTCCTTGTATTGTATTCCTTGTATGTTCCTTAAGTACATCTGCCCTGTTGAACTTATTATGGGAAATAAATGTCTAAATCAAAACAAGCTGCTGATTATTTCACATTTTACTTGTGAGCAACGGCACATTTAAATATTACAAATATACTGTAGTTATTTGGCTTATATCGTGATATATATCGTTATCGCCTGAAATGAAAAAAACATATCGTGATATGAAAAAAATCTTATATCTTAGCTCTATGAAAAACCCTAACTTTTTGTGAGTAATTTCACTTTAACTTGTCTCATTTTTCTTTTATTTGCTTTCAGTTCAATCCAGTTTCCTTATTCTGAAGGTATTGATTTACCTCATGACAGGATTTATTACTGTCTAAACAGTTCTACGCTGCACATTTGTTTTTAAGTGTCGTGACACTCATAAAAGTAAGAAGATCATTTACTCATATATTTTTGATGCAAAGCTGCTGCTACGTATATCCACAAAGAGAGCTGCTGTATAGAATAAGATAATTAGTTATTCTTTAGTATGATGTCTATCATACACACGGGTAGAAGAACTAATATGATGGAAGGGCTTTGTTGAGTCATAGCAGTATATTTCTTTTGAGTTGGTGATTTAGCAGCAATGATATGGGATGTTCTTACCACAGCGGTCCCTGATGACCAGGTCACGTCCTTCCTTCAGGTTGATGTTGAGCAGGTAGGAACGCGGAGGACCCTGGGTAACCTCTGACACACACTCCGTATCATTGTCCATCTCTGCCTGAACACAGACAGAAATTTACTGACTTTCAGAAACAGGTATGATTTATCTCAACATGAACAGCTGTACAGTAATAAACTTAAAGGAACAAAACATTGGACTGGCCATAATGTAGTTAATATTAATGAAAATGCAAACACAATTTAAAATGCTCATTTCAGTACTGGTTGAGAAATGCAGAACTACAGAGCATACAACAGTAAACCATGTGAAACGGCTAACGTTCACTGTTTGTTCAGTGTTTTGTCTCCATATCTCTGGTTCTACATGTTTAACATTTACAATTTGCATTATTTGGAGGAAAATTTTCATTTCAGTGGTTTCCAATCCTGGTTTTTGAGGGCCACAATCCTGCATGTTTTACAATATCCTGCATATTTTTGATGTTTCAGCTCCAAACAAACCTGATTCAACAGTTAAACTTAAGAGTTCAGTACACGCAGGACGGTGGCCCTTGAGGACAAGAACTGGACATAACTGCTTTAAAATAAAATTATTTTTCACACATATCACACCTCTCTGTTGGAAAAAAAAACCTGAACCATCTTTTTATTGAGTGGAACAGACATACTGAATACTTCCTCTTCTTGTCCTGAACTCGGCGCAATAATTTGGAGTTTAATCTTTGACATGGAGATGTTTTTTTCAGCCAATGCACAGTGACACTATCTGCATCATTCATTTTAAATATCAAATCAAACAACCCAGATGAATCATTACAATCAAAATAGTAGATTATTATATTCATATAATAATATTTTTTTATTTATTCTGAAATGAAAGATGATACCGTATATTCTGAGACACACATCCGTCTGTCTGTCTGTCTGTCTGTCTGTCTAGTTAAGAAAACATTTCTACATTTTAATGAGGCCAAGGATGATGCAGCAGAGCAGAGTTGGTGAATTTGTCAGATCACACAGTGTTGTTGTCTCTTCTAAACTGAACCAAAGAAAAAACGTTATGAAACACCACATGATATCTGACACTAGGAGTTGTCTGTCAACCAGAAGGGAACTAAAAACAAGTCAAAACATTGGAATACCTCACACCCTGAAAGCAAGGACAAACTGCAGAGCACCAACATTTAGAAGGTTGTCTTACAAAATAATATCACTGTACCATGATAAACTGATCACTTCATAATAAACTGCTTAATAACTTTCAACTCATTTTCCAACAGTTTTTTTCAAGTTAAAGATTAATTGCATTATGCATAATTTGCTTCTACCTGATATCTTAGATCAATAGATAAAGGAAACATTACCTCTGCCAAGGAGCTCATGTATTTGATTGCATTGGTTTGTTTGTCTGACTTGAAAAGTTGAGGACGGATTTTTATGAAATTTGTAGAAAATATCCAGAATGGACCAAGGAACAACTGATTAGATTTTGGGGGAGATCCAGATCACCGTATGGATCCAGGAATTATTGTAAAGGATTCTTTAACCTTAGGAGACACAGCTGTGTTCAGTGAATGTGGCTGTAGCGCCATAATAAATGGTCTGGGTGTGGAACTGAGGTACTCGGTGGAGGTCTGTGCTCTAACAGTGATGTTCTAGTTTTGTACAGAGCTGTTTATAAAAATACAAACAACTACCAAATATAACAGTGTTGTAAATAATTGGAAGCCTCTGTATTGAAACAGGATTGTTGTGGAACTCAACATGTTAATTGTGCAGGTACATGTACGTGCACATCAGCAACATTATCTGTAAAATCAGAAACCATAGTAAACCAGTAGGATATTTCTACTCTCATGTTTCCATAGTTTTAGACTACAGTATACACTACAGCAGCATAATAAAATTCCTGAAATTCAGTAATAGCTTTTGGTTTTGTTGTGCCACCCCAAATGTCTTAGTGGCCTCATCAGGCCCCCCTTTAAAAAATCCTGGCGGCACCACTGACTGAAGTAATACATCCTGATGTGAGTTGATACTTTATAGTTAACTGAATTTATTTCATTGAACACTTTTAAATTCAGAGTGAGAGTATTTGAGTCTTTGTCTTTGGAGCGTAGTTGTTTTTTATGAAGTGTATGTAAATTGATTTTTGTAACTCCTTTGCTGCCCCTTGGCCAGGACTCCCTTGTAAAAGAGGTTTTTTATCTCAACGGGATTTTATTCCTGGTTAAATAAAGGTTAAATAAAAAAATAAAAATATATATACATTCAAAACTTTGGTTCAAAGTCATATGAGACTTTTTATTTACCCTGGAAGGTCTCATTAAGATAAACTCTCTCTTTCAAGGGAGTCCTAGGGGGAGACATGGTAGAGGAGCTGGACTTGAACCTTCAACCCTCCGGTTGCTAATCATCTGCTCTTCTCGCTAAGCCTCAACAACCCCATATTACCAAAACTGTTGAAAAACCAGCAACAAAGATACCATCAGTCATGCATCAATTGTTTACGTAGCATTGTTGTAAATTATTGATTTTGGGTGGAGATGCAACCTCCAAGTTAAACTTCTCAGCTCTTGTACAAACACACCTGAAACCCAAACTCAAACACTCAGATATCGTATTACTGCCAACTCACAATGTCTCCTACACAATAATTTCCCCAACTGAGAAGAGAACCGAATTGTCGATATAAAATAAAAATGTTTCATAATGCACAACCAACAGGACAACAGCAATGTTTTATGATTATCTGCAAACATTTGATTTGTTTTAATTACTGAGTTTTTTAGTTTTTCAATAAATGTCATTTATGAGATTCACATAGTACAAATACAAAACTATTGCTTTATTTTGACAAAAACCTTTTGACATCCTACTGTTGTTAACTTTTTAAACCAAAAGATGAGTTAAGCAAAATCAAAAACTTATCACTTCAAATATTATATCTTTATAAAAGGTTCTTTTTTTTCTTCTTCCATATTGATCCTTTTTTAGTTTTGGATGGCTGATCAATATATTTTGTTTACCTGTGTGTTGTCCCGTGAAACATCTTGAGCGGGGACATCTGGACTGTAGACAGTCATTATTTCTGGCAGGACCAGCTCGTCTGACTCCATCGCTTGAACAGATTTACAATACGTCTCCAAACAGCTGTTGTTTTCTCCGCAGAGACTAATAATTTCCTCGTGAGTCAAACCCCAGTCTGTGTAGTCTGTAGGCAGGCTCAGTCTGTCATCCCTCTTTTTATCTTCATCAGGTACTTGCAAGCCACTCCCACCTTTTCCTGCAGATGTGCAAGTTTTATCAAGCACTTTGGTGTTACTGTTGCCTCTTGGAGGACTGCGCTGCAAAAGCTGCGTGTTGGAGGATTTTTGAGTTCCCTGTTCTTCCATGACCCTTATGTCTGGAACAGAAAGGCTAATCGGATGCTGCACGGTCAGACCAGGCTGGAGGAAATGCTTGCTGGAACTCATTTTGCCAGGACGAAGATGTGGCAGCATCTTCTCTCGAAGCTTGCCCAACTTGCTAAGTTTCTTAGAATCCATCATGGTTGAGGGTTTGTGTCTAACATCTGGAGATCAGCAACTGCAATAATGAAAAACAGACATGAGGAGAAAAATCAGATGTTTCTGATAAAATGTATCAACATAACCAAAAGTGGCCACATGCAAGTTGAAACTCTCAGATTTTTATGTTTTTGTTGCAGTTACGGCATAACGTTTTTCATGACTATGATTTTCTTTCACAGGTGTAAAATATTTGTTACTTTTAATGCTTCAAATGCCAGTTTGTTTAGAGCATACTTGACTTACAAGTCACCACTGTCTATTTTCTCAATGCTACTAGAAGTTATTGTATTACTAGTATCACAGTCGTGTAACTACGGTAATTAAGAGTGATCATTATTTTTGTGCAGGGAACATAAAAGAGATGAAATGTCCTCAGCGTGTTCATGGCTAAAAATGGTCACATCCAGACTGCATTTACTAAATGCTATAAAAATAATATGAAGGTATTTTTTCTATTTTTAACAACTTGATATTTTTATTCTGTCTCAGTCCTTTTCATGAAAACTAATATTTCATTCAAATGTAATATTTTAACAATTTAAATCCCTGTTAAATCACATAATGCCAATTATTTCAAAAGAGAAGAAAGCATGAAATCACTATTTTTTTAACCAAATAATAAATGCTACATGATTTATTTTTAATCATGACTGCAGCTAAATATATCTCACGGTTTGGCAGTACCAATGATTCTTATGCTTTTTTTTTTTCAGGAAAAGAAAAACATAAAAACTAATTTTACAAAATGCTAGATATTTAAAGAATTTTCCACTGTTAATAACAAGAAGTTAGTCCTTACTATGAAAACCAAATTTTCATTCAAATTCAGAATTTTAAATCTTCAAATTCCAGTTAAATTAAATATTACTACTAAAGTTTTAGGTGGGTGGATCCTGGGTGATACCAGTGGGGACTGGATTAGAGTGCAGGGTCTCTTTAGCAGTGTGAAACCACAAGTTCCCATCAGGAGACTCGACTCAGATGCTCCTTTGTCTCCACCATCAGCTGCTCGGCCTCCACCACTGTCTGTGGTGCCTGGACGAGGATTTTGTCAGAACCCGGCTCATAGGCCATGACAAAAAGGGAGACATACTGTTTTAAGCTGTGAATTTTTTTAGTATTTATTAACATAAATAAAAGAAAGGAAACAACCTAAAAGAAAATCAAGGCCAACCTAAAGATAAACCAAAAATGAGAACACAACCAGAGAACTGGAACCAAGACCAAACTAAACCAACAATCAACCAAAGTCTAACCAAAACCAGCAACCACTCTGACTGACTGACTGACTGACGGACTGACGGACTACCACCACCACACCCTGAACCAGGACAGCCCCTGTAAATGTGGCACAGCCCAGGTGTTCCAAGTCAGCAGCTGATTGACCACGCCCACACCTGGAGAAAATAGAGTAGATGGTATGTAGGTGAACACAGACAGAAGTCGTCACATCCTCACTGAGGAAGAGGATTCATACACTCCCCGTTGCTCCTCATCATCAGTAGTGATGCTATCAGGCTCTGAGTAGGATGTCCACTCATTTACAGGAGAGGACATGTCCTCATGTTTGGTATGTTTGTAGATCATCAAGAGCAGAGGATTTCTCCTCTTCATCGCTGTCTGAGCGAGTCACATTGTCACATGATTAAAGCAGGAACTACAAACTTCTTGCCATCTTGGTTGAGGAAAAAAAGATCAGGAAGCTGTTAGACTTACAACCTTACTGATACATTACTGATAATAAACCCCGGGACAGATTTATAAACAGACCAGAGAAGCTTCATTTTGAAACTCTGCAAACTGTTTAAAAGTATGAAGCATTAGAATTAACAGAAACCTAAATGGATTTTCTTAATTGTCTGATACTCAGTGAGGGAGCAGATAAAAACACTGCGTCCTTTCAAACAAGAAATGACTTTAACTTCAACATGCAGTCTGGTTGTAATCCCTCATGTTTGCCTCCACACGTGTCCTGAACATGAAATACACGTTACCTTGTAGCACCACCTGCTGTCTGCAAACAACTCTGAGCATCCCTTATAAAACATCCAGATTATCTAATAGTGACCACATTTAATCTGCTTAATGAAGGAACAGATAAAACCAGAATAAGTTTGTTTTAAATTGAAAAAAAAAATGTTGAACAAACATTTCCAACACATTTTTTTACTAATTATTAAAATACCAGCATCTGGACTCAATTTCAAAACTATGACGCAGTGTGCAAAAACCAAACAAAGCAATATAAACTGTTATTTCCCAAACATGGGATTTAAAGATATTATTCATCTGATATAGTTCATTATTATATCTCACACTTCTTACTTTATATCCCACTCGACCTGTTTCCCAAACTTTTAAGAAAGTGTGAGACTTAAAGAAACTATAGAAAGCTGCTCCTGGCCAGTTTTAAAATTGCTTCAACCTCATTAAAAGTGAAATTCAAAGGAAATTCATCTGCATCCATGCGTCAAGTTTATATGTTACACTAACTCTATGAGTTATACTTTTAAATTATTTCCCCACACAGATGATGAAGATGATAATGCTCATGGGGCAAGTAAGATCTAGTAGAGTAGTCTAACAGCTTGTCAGTTCATCCCTGGGTTTCGTTTTTACAAGTACTGGAGCAGGCAGATACACGTACTGCAGAAAAACTACCTCTCTAAATGAGTCACTGCGCAGGGATAAAACAAAAGCCCCCGAGGTAATCCTCAGCAAAACATTAAAGAACTTCTGCTGCATTAATCCTTTAAATTTGACATCTAAATTAGAAGTAAACAAACAGTGCAGATCAAGATAATCCGCATGAATTTCTGATGAATCTGCAGTAAAATCCCATCAGCCAGGCTGCAGGCTGTCTGCAGCTGAGAGGCGGATGACTGTTTTCCTTCAGTTGGTGGGTTGAGTTGAGAAACTGCAGCAATGCCCAGTCATGTCAGAACACAAGAAGTTATTTCCTGAAACTATTTGAAAGTATGTGGCTCCCACTAACGAAGAGGCTATGAATAAAAATAAAACAGCAGTTTCAGAATACTTCATGTGTCAATATACAATTATTGGCTGAATGTGAGCAGCTGTAAAAACTGGAGCAGTTGATGTACGAGATGTTTAAAAAGTCCGAGCTGTTTAGAGGAATTGTGTTATATTCATCACAGTTCGGGGTTTGTGTGTGTGGGGGTGTGGGGGGGGGGGGACCCGTTAGTCTCACATTCTCACCTTCGCGGTCAAACGACATGATGAAGATGCCAAACTCATAGGCAACCTCTTTAAACTGCGAAAGGAAGATATTTTGTTACTTGTTCAGACTAACGAGCCGCTTTCGAGCCACTTTCTGGAAGTTACAGAAGGAAGTAAAGTGGCGACAGAGAAAACCGCTCCACCAGGTGAAACAGGGCAGGAACAAAGCTCACCTGAGCAACAGCCGACCCTCACACACATGTTTACTTCATAAAAATAAAAAGCTATTTACCTCGCCATGTTGTTAGAAACGTCCCACCACACCTTCTCCTTCACGTCACATGAGCATCATAAGAAGATGTTCAGGTAAAAATCCATAATACATCGACCGTGTAGCTCACTGTGACAGACTTCCTTCTTCTAACGAGGCTGGCTGAAGCTCCAAAGAAAAAAGTGAATTACGACACCACAAAGCCGTGCGCGAGCTTTAAAAATAAAAGCATTTCCTGTGAGCTCGTGCACAGATTGAGAAGCAGGTCGGGATTGTAAAGTTAAAATACAACAAATGTCTTCAAATTTTAAATACAAAAATATGTATATATATCGTTTTAAATAACCGTAATGTCTGTTCAAGTATTAAGAGTTACTGTGTGATTATATAACAACAATATAAATAAAAATATACTTCTTAGGTAACTGGTTGAGATAAATGTTACTAGATATTAAGGTGTGTCATCCAAGATTTAGCTTCTATAATTAAAGCAGCACATGCTCAATTTTACTTCATATCAGCTAAAATAAAATATCTGCCTGTTAAACATACATATAATTAATTTGATTAATTTATAAAAAAAAATAAAATAAAAGCTCTATCACCTCAAATGTAGCTAATAAAAGTATAATTTTGTGTTAAACCTTTATCTGAAGGCTGCACAGGGGTGCAGTGGGTGGCACAGTTGCTGGGGCTTTTCTACATGGAGTTTGTAAGTGCTCCCCGTGCACGTGTGGGTTTTATCTGAGGAGTCCGGCTTCCTCTAATAGACCAAAAACATGCTTGAGGTTATTTGGCAGTTCTAGACTGTCCCTAGGGGTGAAAATGTGAGTGGTTGTCTGTCTATATGTGGTCCTGTGATGGACTGGTTACCTGTCCAGGTGTAGCCCCGCCTCTCACCCAATGATAGCTGGAGATAAACATCCACTTCCTGCGACTGGAACAAGAATAAGCAGATACAGATAATGACTGACCTTTATTTGAGAGTAACAGAGGCTGTACATGTACATAATCTCTAACAAACTCATGTCCATCTTATCTTTATTACGATGATGGTTTATATTCTCAGTCAACCAGAAAAGCCAGTTCTGGTGTTTTATTGACTTCTTTTTCTTGTTTCTTCAATATATTTCACCTTTCATCCTTCAGCTCTTACCACGGTGGAGAGTTTCAGGTTTAAAATGAACAATAATGTCAAGATTTTGGAACAATACAGATGGTTTGAAAGAGGAGTGAAGGAAGCCATAAGTGCAAAAGACCAAACACAAAAAGCAGACACTCAGAGTGGGAGGCCTCAGATTTCAGAGCTGCTTTGTTCTCATCTTCCCAGACTGATTGGGAACCATTAATACTGTGAAACATGTGCCTGCAACACCTCCTGAAATCAAAAGTACCAAAACCAAACTATCAGAAGTGATGAGTGATTAATAATCCTTGTGACTAAAGATTGTCCTAACAACCCAAACCCAAAACACAATCAGATTTAAAGAAGTCTTTTAGTTGAAAAGTGCACATCCCTGAGAAACAAAAGAAATAAATCCAGTTGCCTTTAAAGTTTAAATACTTTTTTATTTGCAACAATCCTTTTTATAGCTGCCTGTTGTGGATCATAAAACCATTTTCTTAACAACTGAGTCTGAGATACAAATACAGTATCAGACAAATTCTCCCTCTCAATACTCTGAATGACTGAATCTGTGTGAATTTCTTTATATTTGAGATACTCATTTATCAGATTTACACTTTATAATTTGCAGAAGAAAGTACAAAGAGTATCTTTTTCACATACTTCACCTGCTTTTCTCAACTTACAAGCATCGTGTCACCTTTTTACGTCAATGTTGCAAGTGATGTCAATTACTTCCTCATTTTCTCTCTTTCTTAATATTTCTCGTTGACGTTCTTTATCACATCATGCTCGACCACTTCTGCTGCAGAAAATTCTGGATTAATTCAATTCATACTGAATTAAACCATCTTGTTTATATCAGGCTAATGTTTAACATTCACTATAACCCCAAAACAGTTAATTGTCCTGGTACTGTATGTTTACATACTAACATGCATGTTTCTTTTTTATTGAGCCTTTATTACATCTTTGCTGCATCACTATGACAAACTAATGTTACATGTTGTAATTTGTTCTTTTTTTCTGGCATCTTATAGAAGCATATTGTTATTTATGTAAAGCTGATTTTTTTTAGTGTCATCTGGTGATGCTTCCAAACCTGCACAAGAATGTAAATAAAATAAAATAAAATGGGTTTCACGCTTGTTAAATCTCACTTTTAATTTCTAACTTCTGGTCGATGTGTTTTCATCCACGTTTTCATGCAGTTAAACCACCGTTGTTACTCCTCTGCAGCGTCTGCACTGTTCACCACAGTTTGCACAAAAGACCCACATCTTTCTGAGCTGTGACATTTTCTGCTCTAAACCCACAGGGTGCGTTTCTATACAATAAATTTATGTTTATGAATATCAATCAATCGTATATTTTGTACATAGTAATTTATCGTAATATGTATAACTCATAAGAAGACCATCTTAGTTTGAAACTATTAGAGTTCTCAGCTCCAATATTGATTGAAATAATAAAAACAGACCTGAACTGAAAATAACAGAACTGACATGCACACATTTGTTTCTAGTAGGGTTTTGGGGTTTTGGGGTTTGGAGGTTTGGGGTGCTTTTATTTCCTGTTTTCTCATGCCCCTTCTGTTCTCTTTCTCTTAGACAAGTCCTGCCTTGTAAGCATTAATGAAGTTCTGTATCTGGACAGGGGGTCTGGGTCCAGCCAGGTCCTGAACACATTAAGTAAAATGCTGTTACACAGTGGTGAGCAAATTTTGTAGACATCTGCCTTTTTTCACGATGATTCGGAGCAGAATATTCTTCTCCTTGCAGAAATACTGAGACTTAAACTCAGAGGAACCAGAAGATTTAGTTCTCACAACAGTCCAGCAGGACTTCAGGGTTCTGTATGGCTGTACTGGGTCTTTTACTGTGTCCTCCAGCAAATCAGGTCTTTCAGAATGACCAAATCAACTTGATCTGGCAAAGCTCACATTCTCGCTTAAGGCACTTCACTTAACAGACTGCATCCTTTGTTGTTGATTGGGTCAGATCACCCCATCTCATCACGCCAGTGGAACCTGTTTGTCTGAAGGATTGGCAGCAGTAAAATCCAGGTTAGACTGGACACTTCATGGGCTGCTAAAAAACTTTAGCAATAAGACATGGTGCAACAGTATTTGCACATTTCCTCTCTCTGCCCCTCCAGTGAAATTCTGCAGATAGTGTGACAGATGTATTTCCATATAGGAATGACCAGCAGGTTCATTCACTCCAGGTGAGATCAGAGAGCAGTCTACTTGTTGTAACTCACAAACTGTGGAGTATGAAGGCATGTTGAGCAATCCTTCATGACATCACTTGAGGGAAGACGCTGTAGAAACAGTCTGATTAAACTAGCTGAGATCAGCGGCATTTCTCCACCAGCAGACAGCTGAATTCTGGCCCACACTGCCAGTTACCAAGATGATTCCACAGAACTGCAGACCACCACAGTTGTTAGAAATCCTCTTCTGCCAGACAGCAGTTTTCCTCTTTTGGCTATTAACAGAAGCTACCCAGTAGTGGCAGTAGTGGATCAAGCTGATCCATCTGCTGAAGAGAAAGAAACCAGAAGCTGAAGCCTTCAGCCTTCTGGTTCTTCTGGCAGACTTGAGGTCTAGGTGTTGCTGCTGGTCCTCGTAGGACCTGCAGGATGAGTTGATGTTATCTAGTGGAGACGTACCTATCTGTTCTCGAGTAGATGAGGACACAGAGGAGGGAGGATGAGGAGGGGTATTAATGTGGCTCATGTATCTAGGCTGACTCTAGTGGTTGTGTGGGGCAAGATCAGAATGGTTTTGATGCTAAAGTTTTGTTTAGTGTTGATGGACAAAGTAGAACTGCCTGACCTACAGAAAGTGAGACAGTGTGAGGAGGTGAGTATATAACGACAGCACAACCTGATGGATAAAGAGCTGCATTAGAAGGGTTTTGTGAGGAAAAGTATGGTAAAAAGAGAAAATATTTACATGTTTAATTCCATTTACTTTATTTAACATATAGGGGACATAGACTTGCATTAAGTTTGAGGCAACGCTCAAAGTGAACACACCCATAAAAGTAATTATATACAATCCTTACTGCCAAAAAGTTGGGAACAATTTGAGAAAAATGTTTTTCACTTTAAAATTGCAAATACTTTGAAAATCCCCAAATCTACAATGACTAAAAACATCAACAGATTCATAGAATAAGGAGGAACTGTGTAGAAGATCAAAGGTTGAAACAGGATGCTTGTGACTTGTGGGCCCTGAGGTGGTACTACATTAAAAACAGTCATAATTCTCTCATACAAGAGGGTAAAAACACTTACAGGTATAAAATACTGTACAATTCACAAGTGTCAGTTAAAGATGTATAATGTGAAGACAACACAACATATAAACATTTTAGTTTTTCTGGAGCATAGCTCATTTACAAAGTGGAAAGCTGTCTACAGTTAGATTTGAATTTTTTGGGAATCCGTGGACACTGTGTCCTGCTGACTAAAGAGGAGAGGGACCATTCAGCTTGTTATCAGCAGACAGTTCAAAAGCATCTCTTATGTTATGGAGTTGCAGCTGTGCCTATGGGGGGCAGCTTACACATCTGGAAGGCTCTATCAGTGCTGACAAGTACATTGTGTCAAGAGTTATGGTGGTTATGGCAGGCAGGAATTGAGGACATGAAGATTATGTTAAAACAAAAACTTTTATTGAAGCAAATAAAAAAAAAACTGATGAGCAAAAAACTGGTTTGCAAAAATCTAGAACTGCAAACAGAAACACTGAAGTATGAAGAGCATGAGAAAGATATTACCAGGTAAACAGGAGGAGCTGGTGTCTATCTCCAGCAGTCACTGGGCAAGAGGCAGAGTTACACCTGGACAGGTTGCCAGTCCATCACAGGGCTACATGAAAATAAACAACCACTCTCACACTCACTTTTCACCAAACATCATAGTAGATTTTCTACATAATAATAAAAAAAAGAAATATAGCATAGTAATTATAGCTAAATATATTGTTTACATTGTGTATAATTGTGCAATACACCCAACCTTTGCTGTGGTATAGAAAATAAATACATAAGTCCAGATCAACAGTCCTGAAAACAGCTGATTTGTTGACGGAAATACTGGACTGCATTGATACTAAGAAGTTAAGAACTGATATTTAACACTGTTAATCATGACATATTGTTCAAAGAAATGGAGAAGTATAGACTCTGGGGTATTATTTTGGATCAGGTAAACAGATACAGTATATAATGAACAGGTAGCAATTTGAACAAATAAATCAGTATAAATCAGGAGTGGTACTTATTGCATGTGGGGTACCTCAGGGATCGGTTATGGGTGCAAAAAAGTTATTATGTATATAATTGTACAAAGTATTACAATATTAATATTTATGTTGTTTGCAGACGATATAATGTTTTCTTGTCAGGAGTGGATTTTCCAGTAGGTTTTGAAGGTGATCATAAAATAAATAATTTAAATAAAGAAATGGTTGGATATAAATAACCAATCTTTAAATGTAGCTACAACTAAATTTATGTCATTCTGAAATTGTCAGAGAAGACCAAAAGATGAAATATGTATAATGTGAATATAAAAAGGGTAAATTAAATTGCATTTCTTCGTGAGATCATGGACCATAAAATCTGCTGGAAAGGCAGAATATACAGATCATACAAATAAACTCCTCATTAAAACACGAGTTACAAAATTCCAAGATTCGATTCAGTTAAAAACAACACAAACAATATTTAAAGTAAAACATAACATTGTACCAAATAATAACAATTATTTACAGAGTCAGAAAAGAAATACAATTTAAGATGAAAAATTAACAACTTTAAAAAGTCTGTGTATTTCAATATCAGGGGTTAATTTATGCAACAGAATGTCTGATGATCTAAAAGAAAGGAAAAACAAATACCAGTTCAAAAGAACATTAAACAAAAAAAATTCTAAGGAATAAATACAAAGAGGAACGGTTTAACCCCGACTGATAACAACAGTTTTAAAGCAGCAAGCATCAGTTATTATGGATTTGACATGTTTTTTTAATCAATAAGATGTCGTATAATTTATTTTTTCATGTTTTGCTTTTTGTTCTTTCTTTGGTTTTCTTCTTTTGTTTGAAGGATTTTAAGTTCTGTATCATAGGATCAGGGTATTTCTGTCTGAATTGTTGATGTAAACATCAGTGTCAGTGTGTGTCTCAGGACAGCTGTGGCTACAACATGTGTGTAGTTTATTAGTTATCACCAAACATGTGTGAAGCACTTTGGGAGTCATCTGACTTAAAGAGGCCATTCCATTAAAAACAGTTTTTCTGAGGTTTCTGTTGAATATTTTAGATCCACAGGTGTTCTTACCTTCATAGTGGGTGTGAAAACAGGTCAACAACTTCTCTTTCAGTTTTTATCTCTCAAACTACGCAGGTGGCGATAACACCCTAGTTCGAATAGCCTGTATCTGTTTCGTCACAACTCCTTTTTTTGTTCGTATTCGGCAGCTCCCGCAGTTGAAACCACGTCTAGCATGCTGCTGGCTAAAAGCTGTTAGCATAAACATGTATCAACCAGAAGAGACTACTTGAGCTGTTGCCATGCACAGCAGGGAAGGAAACAGCAAGCCTTCTTCTCATAGGCTATTTTGTTAGCCAATCAGAGTCCAGCAAATTTGCATAATGAATATTAATGAGTTGCAGCCTGAAGCCGGACAAAACCAGCTGAATCTTCACGCAGACAGATTGAAAGATCTGTTAATCAGTGTTTCCTAACGTTTTTTAGATATAAAATGTTTCATAGGTTGATAGAAATAACCAAAGTCAAATTTGTGTGAAATGACCTCTTTAAGTAAAGTTCTATACAAGTACACGCCATTTACCATTAAACATGAATAACAACAACATATTTGAAATGAATGAATAAAATAAAAATGAATTTTAAAGAACATAAAACATGAAATATCATTTATTTTTTTCAGTACACTACTAGGATGGCCATACATGAGGCTTTGAGACGAACAGTCCAGAATTTAAAATGGAGTGTCCGCCTACTGGCACATCCTTAAGACGGACACCCATTTGTCCTCCTTTTGACAAAACTCTTTTTTCCCCATATGTGTTTTCTTCAGCTGAACAGAGAGAAACCTCACGCATGTGTATTTGGCAGCTCCTCTGGGAAAGTGTGCACATGCACTGTTGATAGGTGCCTGTGCTAGACCCCAGAAAATACTCTCACAGGTCGTTTTTCGGAGCTGTCACAATCGACTTACACTATATTACCAAAGTATTCGCTCACCCATTCAAATGATCAGAATCAGGTGTCCTAATCACTTGGCCTGGCCACAGGTGTATAAAGTCAAGCTGCAGCCGAGCAGCTGCAGCCAAGCCACACATCACCAAGTGCAATGCAAAGCGTGGGATGCAATGGTGTAAAGCACGCCGCCACTGGCCTCTAGAGCAGTGGAGACGCGTTCTCTGGAGTGATGAATCACGCTTTTCCATTTGGCAATCTGATGGACGAGTCTGGGTTTGGAGGTTGCCAGGAGAACGGTACATTTCAGACTGCATTGTGCCGACTGTGAAATTTGGTGGAGGAGGAATTATGGTGTGGGGTTGTTTTTCAGGAGCTGGGCTTGGCCTCTTAGTTCCAGTGAAAGGAACTTTGAATGCTTCAGGATTCCAAAACATTTTGGACAATTCCATGCTCCCAACCTTGTGGGAACAGTTTGGAGCTGGCCCCTTCCTCTTCCAACATGACTGTGCACAAAGCAAGGTCCATAAAGACATGGATGACAGAGTCTGGTGTGGATGAACTTGACTGGCCTGCACAGAGTCCTGACCTGAACCTGATAGAACACCTTTGGGATGAATTGGAGCGGAGACTGAGAGCCAGGCCTTCTCGACCAACATCAGTGTGTGACCTCACCAATGCACTTTTGGAAGAATGGTCAAAAATTCCTATAAACACTCTCCTCAACCTTGTGGACAGCCTTCCCAGAAGAGTTGAAGCTGTAATAGCTGCAAAAGGTGGACCGACATCATATTGAACTCTATGGGTTAGGAATGGGATGGCACTTCAGTTCATAGTATGAGTAAAGGCAGGTGAGCGAATACTTTTGGTAATATAGTGTATATAGTTGTATAATTTGACAGGTAAAGTATAGACACTAATGAAAAAGTAAAACTGTCAAAATAAAATTGCTGATAAAACATAATAAAGCACATTATGTATTTTTATATTATTGTCCGATGTTTTTCGAGATAAACTATTGGATGTGAAATAAATATAAAAAATGTGATTGGTTAACAGCGCCCAATGGAATCAAACTAGCCATATTGATGTGGTGATGCCAGGCAGACCAATCAAAGGAAACTCACCCAGTCACCTGCAAACTGCAAACATGCCCAAACGAAAGACTAGGTTTAGTCCTAAACGGACAAAGGAATTTGGATTCATGTACAAGAAATGTATCTCAAACAAAAAACTATTGGAAGCAGCCAGGAAATGCCAAACATATGAAAAGTGGACTTTCACATCTTTAGTTAGTAAAACAGTCATACTATGTAATGGCTTTGATGTTATGTTTTTGTTTTAATCTTTGTTCAATCTGAAAAAAGTCTTCCATTTTTGTGTTTTGGAAATGACCACCCTATACTCACACAACTTACAGTAAAAAAGAAAAATACAATTCTGTCTTTTTTGTGTCAGTAAGTCCTTTCTGCTCAGTTCCTGTAGATCCAAGTACAAGTTATTACAATATCACAGCACTGATTAATATATGGTTGGGTTGTAAATAGAACTGGTTGACTGTTGTTTCTGCTTTGGCGTGTATCTACTGGCTTTTTACATTTACAGTGTTAGCAGCAGTGAGGAGTGAGGAGAACAGAGAATCTGGTCTTTGGCTTAGGACATCTGGAGAATCCAGTTCTGCAACCTAATGGACAGAAAACCCAATAAGTCTAAATGAATAAACAAAATCAACTATTCAAGTTTAATTATGTTTGTTACCATTCCATTATCCATGACCAGAATACGATCTGTATGCATCACAGTGTTGATGCGATGTGCGATGGTGAGCATGGTGCAGTCAAGGAAGGCCTCTCTGATGGTGTTCTGGATCAGAGTATCCGTCTCTGCATCGATGGAGGCTGTGGCTTCATCCAGGAGAATGATCTATCAGAAGTAGCAGTTATTACTGAAGATGAAGGCGAACATTGGATTGTAAAGTTGAGATACTGCAATGATTTGCAAAGTAAAAAGAAAATCCACATTTTATTCCAAATAGAACACAAATAACAGCTAAAATAATCACTCACTATATCATACTTCAACATTTGTGACTTTATGAAATTTATGATTTTATGTACAAGTATTTATAAATATCAGGAAACAAACGGTCTTTTAATTTCTGGTACATCCTTCCTTAGTAGGTTTGTCTAGTCGATTTCATACACAGGACACTAGGATAGCTAAGAAGCATGTGATTATGTATCCTGGATGCTGATTGGCTCAAATCAACAGGTGGTTTTAACATCAGACCTTGGAGTTACGAAGTAATGCTCTCGCCATACAGATCAGCTGTCTCTCGCCTACAGAGAAGTTTTCTCCATTCTCCAACACGTCAGCCTGGAGCTTCCCCTCCAGCTTGGAGATCTGAGGAAACACAGAGATTTATAAACACCAGGATGCACATTAACCACAGACAGACCTCACAAAGCATTGTATTTCACACTCATTTGTATATTTTGAGCCTAAAATATTTCAGTTTTTTTCCTATTCTGGTAAATAATTTGTTATGTTATGTTATGTTATGTTATGTTATGTTATGTTATGTTATGTTATGTTATGTTATGTTATGTTATGTTACCTTTACAGTGATAAAAATGCTTCTATTATTTATCAAGTTATTTGAATCTGTGCCCCCAATTTGAATTGAATTGAATAAAAAGCTAAAAAATGTGTTGCATCAAGATGTCTCTAAAAATTAAAGCTTTTTTTCTCTTAGTTGTTAGCTTGTCTTTATTTTTATTTATTTTTTACAATCTCCTTTTTGTTTAGTTTTTCTAAACATTACTCCTTTTTTACTTTTTAAATCTGGTTTGGATGCTGTGTGACTGAAGGATTCCTGTTGTTAATGTTTTTGCCACCTATTATGATATGTAATCATTGCAATGGAGAGAAAGAGCAGCTAATGGACAGCTCTAAGGCTCAAATACTAATCAAATTGAGATCCAAAATTCCTGATGAATTCAAAGAAGACGTGGATGTAGAACAGGAAGAAGGTGGAGAGAGAAAAAGACAAAGTTCAAACCTTCTCATCAATCAGTCATAATGGTGAATATGATTTCTCGTGCAAATAAGATGGATAAGCACGAAACGCTGTTGAAGACCCAGTCAGAGTATCAGGAATGCAGTTTGATGTTTTTTTACTGAGACATGGCTAAAGGAGCATATCCTGAACTCCAGTATGTCTCTGCCTGGCTTTCATACAAGACGAGCAGAGAGATTTGAAGAGAACTGAGGTGGGACAGCAATACTTTTAAACAACAGAACATGTAATCGAGGACATACTGTTGGGACATATTTTCTCTGCAACCCAGACAAATGCATATGTGGCAATATCTGGAGATTTTAATCATGCCTCTCTCTCTTCTACGCTGCCAACAATTCAACAGTTTGTCAAACCGCTCCACTAGAGAAAACAAAACACTGGATTTGTGTTATGCATATTTACAGAATACAAATAGGTTTTTTGCATGACCTGCTCTTGGCAAGGCAGATTATAATTTTGTTTTTCTCTTCTCCATGTATAAACCCATTGTTCAGAGGCAACAATGTTATCAAAAGAACTGTGAGGATGTGGTTACAGGAAGCTGAAGAAACCCTTCAAGGAAGTTTTGAGGCTACAGAGTGAGACACACTCTGTAAGCCACATGCAAAAGACATCCATGCTATGAATGAGTGTGTGACTGACTTTTTAAACTTCTGTGTGGACAATATTATTCACACGAGGCTGGATCACTGGGAAAAAGGCTGCAGGTCCATATTGTATGAGTCACAGAGTCCTAAAAGCTTGAGCAGATCAGTATTATGGGGTTCTGAGGCACTTCATTACCCTCAAGCCTGGTTCACACAACAACATTTTTACAGTGTTGCAAGAGTTTCAGACCGCACACAAACTGAAAAAAACTGCCATATTCGTGTTCTGCTCCTGTCATATGTGGTGTCTCATCATGTCATGTGGCCACACGTAACACATGGAGCGATTTTACTCGCAATAGAGACGGGTTTCCCCCCCAAAAAAAAACAAATCAGCAAAGTGCTTAGACTGTAACTGAGAAATATGTGTCTGGTCACCTGCTCCCCTGTTCTCACCAGACTCTGGTGTGAACGGGAACAGCTGAGTGCATCGCTCCACGGCGCTTCAGCCTGTGTGAACCAGGTGTCAGAATTAAAACAAGCATCCCGTCACCTCGCTTCCTGATTGTCTACACGCTGCACTGAGATGGCTGCAAGCTCGGTTCTCCTCACAAGACATCACATGGACAGATATCGGGCCAAGACAATCCAACATGTTGGATTTCCCTGATTTGCGATTGAACTTCCTTCAGAGAGGACCCGATTGCTCTCAACACACCACACACAGAAAAATTATTGGTCAGGATTATTTTACGAGCCGTCCCGATAATCGTGGCAAAATCGGCATGAAAATCTTGTCGCGTGAAACCGAAATTAGCTTCACTCAGGAGACGGTACCAGAAAAACATCCTCCCTTGTTACAGAACCAACCATCTATCAGTCGTTAATGACTACAGGCCTGTTGCTCTGACATCTCACATCATGAAAGTCTTGGAGAGACTCATGTTTATCCACCTAAATAATCAAAGAAGCGCCTGTAGTGTGAAGTGCTTTGGGAGCTGACTTAAGAAAAGTGCTATACAAGTACATTTACCATTTACCTTTCAGGATCCACTGCTGTTTGCTTATCATGGTGGGGTTGGAGTGTATCTCTGAGGTCAGCGGATCAGATGGTCCTTGGGGCTCCAGAATGCAGGTTAAAAACTAAGGGAGCTTTTGCTATAGCTGCACCCAGACTATGGAACAGTTTACCCTCTCACATCACAATTCTCCACAAACTCTGAAACTTTTAAATCTGCTCTTAAAACGGATCTCTTCTCATTGGCTCTTAGATTTAATCTGATTGTTCTTATTAGTGAGATTTTTTATGTATTTTTAGAGCTTTTTATTCTGTTTCATCATTATTGTTTCTATGCTATTCTGTTGTACAGCACTTTGGTCAACCTTGGTTGTTTTTAATGTGCTTTATAAATAAACCTGACTTGAGACCATCGTACACGTGCTTCAACAAACCCACAGGTGGAGACCTCCTCAATCACCTGGATTAAAGACTATCTGAAGGATTGTGTGGCTGACCAGGTGATCAGCAGTACAGGAGCACCAACACACCTCCCCATATTCTTTGTTTTTCTGTGTTGTTAATGTTTTAGTGAAGATTTATCTTAAGATATAAATGACATTTTTCATCATCTCTGCATTTTTCTTCAGGCGTTGGAACGTCATCAGAATTCCAAAACCTTGGTGAAAAGGCAAACTAGATATAAAAAAGGTATGTGTATACATTTAACAACGTACTGAGTCTTTCATGTAGGTCTTCTGCAGCACTGTCCAGATCTCCTCATCAGTGTAAGTATTAAATGGATCAAGATTGTATCTGTGGACACATACAGCTTGTGAGCGACTGATCAACAGAACTTAGAACGGACATGTAGAGTTTTGTAGTGTTACCTGACTGTGCCAGTAAACAGCACAGGGTCCTGAGGGATGATGGACAACTTGCTGCGCAGATCTTGAAGGCCCATGGCCGTAATATCCACATTATCTATGAAGATGGTTCCTGCAGCTGGCTCCACTAGTCTGAACAGAGCCACACCTAAAGAAGATTTCCCTGCATACACACATCACACAGTTACTATTTTAGCAATAAAGCACTTTCACTTTCTTTACCCGCTTATTCCTGTTCAGGGTCGCAGGAAGCTGCTGCCTATCTCCAGCAGTCGTTGAGTGAGAGGCGGGGTTACACCTGGACAGGTCGCCAGTCCATCACAGGGTCACATATAGATAAACAAATGCTCACATACACATACACGCACTCACACACCTAGGGACAATTTAGAGTGTGTGAAATCAGTTTTTAACGAAAGAAGGTTTCGGCAGATTATTTTGTTAAATTTTTTAATATTTTAAAATTAATCTGCCTACAAAAACACATTTAAACAACATATTAGTTTTGTTGTAATTTGAATAAAAAGCGAATAGCAGCTGAAAAAACAACTATGTAAGTGAGAGGTCTACCGGTATTCTGCAACAATTGGGTTTTGTCACATAGACCAAAAATATCAGATGATCTTTAAAGGGCATCTATTGAGTTCATTTTTATTAAAAAACAAACAAACAATTATTTAAAATTTGAAATGAACATTGGCAGGAATTAAATCATTTTAAAACGCTGGATATATATTGAAATTGCTTCTAAAGAGCTAACTTTTACAAAATCTATAAAAACGCGCCTTGTTCCAGACACCCACAGAACTTCGATTTATCATCTTGTAATATGTTAAATACTGGAGTTTGCAGATATTTTACCAACTCAAACAGGTCTGGAGTTCACAAATTTCCCTCTGAGAGAAATCCTGCTTTTCAACATGGGAGAGGTTTGTATCTCAAAGGCAGGATTTTAAAGCCAGAAGAGTGACTGTCAGTTCAATATTGTTCCAAAGCTCATGTTCATGAGGATGACAATAGTGTGAGAGATCTGCTGGAGTTCAGGATGGGTTTTAGAAATAGGGACAAAATCAGACTGAAACCTGATGCTGGACCAACTCTATACAGTCATGCAACATCTACATTACTAACAGCAACAACTTCAAGCAGCAGCATGTCTACTTAACCCTCACAAGGGTCAGTAACATGCAAACGTTCTGTTTTCAGGGTCACTTATTTATCATTTATGAACATATAGTACCAGTATATAGGAGATACAGTATTATGTCTTCTGTAAGAAAGGAATCAATATGCAGTGTGATGGTATATGAAGTATGTATCATGGCATCAGATTCTGTTTTGTGTCTCGCTCATTCAGTATCAAAAGGTTTCACTGTGTAAAGTGATTTGTAAGGTATAAAAATATGAAGATAAACATGATTTCTACGCTGTGGATTTTTCACTTGTGCAGTGGGTTCTGGAACACAACTGCCGGTGATCGAGGAGGGATCCATGCTTTACAGAATTAGCGTAAGCTAGCATCTCACCTTGCTCATTCAGCATCCTGTTTTGTGTGTTTTCATCTCGGCAAAAAGTGTTTAATATGGGCTAAAAAATATATCAAAATATAAAAATATGATTTCTCCTTCATAGATTTTCTCCTTTTGCAGCTGGTTCTGGAACAAACCACGATGATAAAAGTCTCTTATAAAAACAATTAAATACAAGTCTATGTATATGCTGCAAGTTCTAAACTGTGTGGTTATAGATTCTAAACTGTCTGGCTGCAGGTTCTAAACTGTCTGGCTGTAGGTTCTAAACTGTCTGGCTGTAGGTTCTAAACTGTCTGGCTGCATGTTCTAAACTGTCGGGCTGCAGGTTCTAAACTGTCTGGCCGTAGGTTCTAAATTGTGTGGTTATAGATTCTAAACTGTCTGGCTGCAGGTTCTAAACTGTCTGGCTGTAGGTTCTAAACTGTCTGGCTGTAGGTTCTAAACTATCTAGCTGCAGGTTCTAAACTGTCTGGTTGTAAGTTCTAAACTGTCTGGTTGTAAGTTCTAAACTGTCAGGCTGCAGGTTCTAAACTGTCTGGTTGTAAGTTCTAAACTGTCTGGCTGCAGGTTCTAAACTGTCTGGTTGCAAGTTCTAAACTGTCTGGCTGTAGGTTCTAAACTATCTGGCTGCAGGTTCTAAACTGTCTGGCTGCAGGTTCTAAACTTTCTGGCTGCCGGTTCTAAACTGTCTGGTTGTAAGTTCTAAACTGTCTGGTTGTAAGTTCTAAACTGTCAGGCTGCAGGTTCTAAACTGTCTGGTTGTAAGTTCTAAACTGTCAGGCTGCAGGTTCTAAACTGTCTAGTTGTAGGTTCTAAACTGTCTTGCTGCAGGTTCTAAACTGTCTGGTTGTCTCTAAACTGACTGGCTATAGATTCTAAACTGTCTGGCTGCAGGTTCTAAACTGTCTGGTTGTAGGTTCTAAACTGTCTGGCTGCAGGTTCTAAACTGTCTGGTTGTAAGTTCTAAACTGTCTGGCTGCAGGTTCTAAACTGTCTGGTTGCAAGTTCTAAACTGTCTGGCTGCAGGTTCTAAACTATCTAGCTGCAGGTTCTAAACTGTCTGGTTGTAAGTTCTAAACTGTCAGGCTGCAGGTTCTAAACTGTCTGGTTGTAAGTTCTAAACTGTCTGGCTGCAGGTTCTAAACTGTCTGGTTGTAAGTTCTAAACTGTCAGGCTGCAGGTTCTAAACTGTCTGGTTGTAAGTTCTAAACTGTCAGGCTGCAGGTTCTAAACTGTCTAGTTGTAGGTTCTAAACTGTCTTGCTGCAGGTTCTAAACTGTCTGGTTGTAGGTTCTAAACTGTCAGGCGGCAGGTTCTAAACTGTCTGGTTGTAAGTTCTAAACTGTCAGGCTGCAGGTTCTAAACTGTCTAGTTGTCTCTAAACTGACTGGCTATAGGTTCTAAACTGTCTGGTTGTAGGTTCTAAACTGTCTGGCTGCAGGTTCTAAACTGTCTGGTTGTAAGTTCTAAACTGTCTGGCTGCAGGTTCTAAACTGTCTGGTTGTAAGTTCTAAACTATCTGGCTGCAGGTTCTAAACTGTCTGGTTGTAGGTTCTAAACTGTCTGGCTGCAGGTTCTAAACTGTCTGGTTGTAGGTTCTAAACTGTCTGGCTGCAGGTTCTAAACTGTCTGGTTGTAGGTTCTAAACTGTCTGGCTGCAAGTTCTAAACTGTCTGGCTGCAGGTTCTAAATTGTCTGGCTGCAGGTTCTAAACTGTTTGGTTGTAGGGTTTAAACTGTCAGGCTGAGTGGGCCTGATTTAACTTATATAAAGTTGCCAAAAACATGCTTAAAATGAAGAAATTCAACAATATATTGTAGTTGAATGTTTTCATAGTGTTTATCTTTAAAAATGCAAAGTTGTGTTTAACCTGCAAGATCTGCTTTGAATAGACTAATGAAACATGTAGTTTGCTTTATGATGAAATCTGCACACATCAAGTGCTTTTGGAAACATCTAAAAATATATTGTTCAAGCATTTTAAAAAAAATAAAAAAAATTAAATAACTTTAGTTCCAAGTGTCTTACCCGATCCTGTCCTTCCCACAATGCCGATTTTCTCTCCAGCTTTAATGTGGATATCGAGCCCGTTCAGAACAATTGGCGTGTTCTCTCTGTACCTCATTGTGTAGTCCTGAAAGATGATAGCTCCATCTTTGGGCCAGCCCTCTGGGATCTGAGCCCCTGTTAGGTGTCTGGGAGCCTCAGGTTTGCAGCTCTGAAGCACAGTGGAAATGTAAAAAAATAACAGAACATAATTCAAAAGATGATTAACTGGTTATGAAGAAAGACCTGAGGCCTCATGTACAAAGGATGTTAGTTCACAACCACATGGTTGACACTCTATTCCAGACTAAAGGTCTGCTCAGATTTTCCTAAAATCCTCTAAAACAAAAGTAATAAAAGTGGCTTTTACTCTGGTTGATGACAACTAGGTTAGGAACAAACATTAAGAACCAGGTGGAAATTTAGGGTAACAGACTGCATGAAAACTGCTAAAACGGTCTTGTGACTCTGAAGACAGCAATGAAGGCTCTAATCACACTATCACATGGATCTCTGTTGAGTTTTAGCGTTGCTGTTACTTAAATTTCTGTGGTAAATTAAGGAAACTTTTAAAAAAAGAGAGAGAGAAAATCAAATTGCTGTTTCAATACTGATAGAAAAACAGCAAGCAGAAATGGTGTTTTGTGGAGCACCATAACAAACAGACAAGAGCTAAAACAACATCCTTTCTTCACAACATCACTAATCTTAAGCCTCTAATTGCCTCTGTTTTTACAGTAGTTATGTCAACAAACATGAGTAAAGTTTGAAATGCTTCAACCTCACTCTTTCAGCAGTGCATGTCTGCATTTATTCTCTATAATCGTGTGTAACTGAGTAAAGAAATCAGCCTGACCGTGATATATTCCAGTAGTCGCTCCACCGAGTTGAACCGTGCTTCCACTTCAGTTGATTGTCTCACTACATACTGAAGCATGCCTGTCAACTGGACCACATAGAAATCTCTGAATATGTTTAAATGGCAAAAATTAATCATGAGAAGAAGAAGAAGTAGGAAAAAAAACATGAATGTATTTGGTGTCTAGATTTACCTGTATGGTATACGATATGGCCAGACCTTTTAAGGCGGGACTGATGAGCTCATTACTGCTGAGCACCACAAACAAAGCCACTATTAAAGTCATAGAAGCTGCCATGAAGTCCAACCAGAAAGACAGCCAGCGTGTGCCAGAGTGAAACAGTAAGTAGTGATTGGAGTTGATGTCATTCAGGGTCTTAAACCTGCAATTTGAAAAAGAAATAGATTGTTAAAATATCGATTAAATCAAAAAGGAACTTTTATTTTGTAGAGCTGTAACAAGCTCACTGGTAGCGAGACATCGCTGCTCCTAGATGGACATAAAGTCTCTTACAGTTTGACGTGGCTGTCTCGGATGCTGTAGGCCTGGATGGTACTGAGACCCTGCAGGGTTGAGACAGTGAGAGAGATGCAAGGAGAGCGGCTGATATTCTCCATCTTCTTCATCTGACGGATGCTTCTCTGAAAAATACTGAGAAAGCACAACTAGCAGTAAAAAGATATTCAAATAAAACCTCCTACTGTCTATACAACAACAGATTTCACCATGTTTAGACAAGCAGCTGCTGTATACTCACAAGAGAATGAGGGTGAACAAGGCTCCCATAATAATCACAACTACCAGCATCATGGGAAAAACAGAGGAGATGATGACAATGGTGAATGTGACGAGAAGAGAAAACTGCAAGAAAGGGTCCACGTGGAGAGGAAGCACCGTGTCCACTTCCTCCTGATCTTTGGCGAAGCGGTTAAGAATGCGTCCTGTTGGTGTCGTGTCAAAGAAACTCATTGGACTGGCAAAAATCTGTCAAATAAAAAAAGAAAAGCACAAAGCATTAATGTTAGATGTTCAGGAGCTCTGTTGTCCTGAGTGTGTTTATATTCAGCTGAAAGTATTAAGGATTAATATCTGTTGTTAGAGTTCGGTACCTTTTTGAACATGCTGTCATGGAGTTTGCAGGAGGCTCTTAGAGTGATGTGAGTATAAAAGAAGCACTTAATCACAGCAAGTAACACCATGACGACGACCATCACACCATAAACTGATTGGTAGAAGTGCAGACGTGGATTTTTTGAGACGTCACCCAGATCTGAAGTTGAATTCTCTGAAGGACGCTACAATAAGAAAATATAGAAATTAACACTAACACTACGTGGGACCGCCAGAGATATTTATTATTATGAATTAGCATACACATTTAGGAAATCAAAATCTTTCACATACTGAAACCCCTCACACACACACACACACACAAGTGAAACTCTGTCATTTATACGCATCAGTGAAAATCTTTCATATTATCATGGTTAGGATTTCATGGCGTGCTTTTGTTGTTCATCTTTGTAAGAATAAATCAGCTGAGTTACTTTCAATTATCTCTTTATTTTGTTGAACTTATCAGATCCTGTTGTTAGATTCTCTGTATTCATTCCTTCCTCTTGTTTATACCCTTTTCCACAGTGTTCTTGATCCTGTCAAGGTATTTTAGTTTATTATTTTCATTCAGTTTTCACCCCCCCTCGTCTGCTTGCTGTTGCCTGCCTGCACGCTGGGTCTTACCACAACCATGTCCATGTTTATGACACATACTCATCAGAGGTTGTTGTAATTCATTAGCTATTTTTTTCAGAGAGGCTCAGGTATTTAAACTTCTCTAATACTTTCACTTTTTCTTCCATGATGGACGCTGCTAATTAAATCCAAAATCTTGCTCACATGGGCTGATTGTTTGCACATCATGCCACAAATTGTCAACCAGTTCCCTTTACTCTTATGATTAACAGTGTTTTTTCAATAGAAATAATTCACTTTAATTTATTTTAGTTTATAATGCCAGTTCAAAACAAGAAAAAACAAAATGTAGATTGTACAATATCAGGACAATGTTATTCTAGGTTTATTTTGCAGGGATGTATTTAAGTATTTTGTCTGTTAATATTAAATTAGAAGATCAGATGTGATTGCAGGTCTCCACAACAGACTTATAAAATATCTTCAACATCTTGCAGCAATTGTTGAAGGATCTAACCTTCCTCAGGAAGTCCAGTCTGTTCTGTCCCTTCCTAAAAACAGCATCACTGTGTCTCCAGTTCAGTCTGTTGTCCAGGTGAACACCAGGGTAATTAGTTGAGTCTCTCTTTCAAGCACACACTGATGGCTTCAGGTAATTTCAGGGGGAACTGATGTGCTTGGTGGAAGTCTGACCTCTACGAGGGATTTCTAGTTTTTATTTTGTGCCCAATCTTTTAACACAGAGCCGAGGTCAATATGAGTCAGAAAGGCATGGTTTTATATCAAGTTTAAAAATGCTGCTTTGTTCTAAAGATAAGATAGATAAGATTAGATAAGAAGAGGTCATGAAGACAGCCATAGTCAGGGTTTTTCCCTCCTTCATGCAAAGGAACATACACTAACTAATGATGTTGAGAACAGCAATAAAGGTTTGAATTTTTTTAATTCATCCCTTCATGATGATGATGTGGGGGAGAATTGTCCCCAAGAAGTGCATGGAGTTAGAACATCTACTACTGCTATGAAAACCTACTTATCTATGTTGACATTTCTGTGTTGGCTGTATTTGAGTACTGCCACAGAGATAAGTAAGAACTATAAAGTTATTGTTACTACCTTCTGGCTCGAGATTGAAAGTCCAAACCATGTAAAACTACTTTTTGATTGCTCAAACTAAATCTCCCAGCTGCCAATCCCACTAGATTGTGATTGAATTGTGTTTGAACACAACAAACTGATTCTCACCCCATCACCCTGCCCCAGCCAGTGGCTGAGCCACCAGTTGCTGAAAGCTGTAGATCCAATCATAAGGACTATGATCAGGATGGTGAGGAAAGTCAGGATGTAGCCTGCAACAACACAGTTACACCAAACTTAATCTAGTAGGAAAACATCTACATGATACAGTAGTTCAGACTCATGTGAGTGTGTTGTGTCAGACCTCCAGCTGCCTGGCAGTATTGGTGGTAGACTCTCCAGGAGACAGATCCCTCTGTCGAGGACTCCTGACTGACCAGCTGATCATCAGACTTTTTGGCAGCTAAACAGAAAGTAACTATTTTACAGCATTATCAAAATGTATTTTACACCTGTTTTATCTTAATACTAGACTGTGTTACCATCTCTGTGTTTATTCACGTTGATGTATCACTTCTTTTAACAACAAAAGGTCCTCAGTGTCCACGTCCAATAGGGTGAGATCACCCACCCCTCTGTCCCACTAAAATGTATCAATAACTTTTTATTTTGTGATGAGTGATACTGTAAGAGGCCTAAGATGAAAGCTAAACAAACAAAAACTCCAAAGTTCCCTGATTTGTCATTAAAAAGATGAATTAAAACTTATTAACCCCGTATTCTCCTGATATCTGGTAGGCAGGACTGAACATATTTCAGGTAAAATCCAGCTATAAACTGCATTTCAACCTTTATTTTATTATTTTATGGAAAAACTCTTAAAACATTCAATTAAGAGGAGTGTTATAGTGGGCTGCACAGTGGATGTTTGTATATGTGTGGCCCTGTGATGGACTCGTGACCAGGATGGAATATTATAGTTTAAAATTCTGACATATGGTGAAGAGGGTAATTGTAATGAAAATCAGGAACATTGGGAGTGTTCCTCATCATATGAGCAGCAGTGAAAAGGTTACTGCATATAGTATAAAGGATAAGGCAGGAAAACACAGGAGGTGTGCCTGAGACCTCGTACCACGAAAAGCGTGTGACCATACGGTTCAAGCAAAGGGATCAGGAATGGAAGAGCCTTGCTGTAACTGATGTGGGTCGGCTCTGAAGAACATCACATACAGCAGTAGAAGTGGTCATGAGTTCATGCACATGTAGTGAGGTAGAGAAGAAGCCACAAAGCAGCTGAAAGGTGTATGAGATCATCATCAGAGTGGTCAGAAACAGCTGGAGAAGAAATGTAAAGATGGAGCAGTGTTGGGCAGGACATGCCCCAGTTGGAGACCAGACACTTCAATAATACGTTATTGATCCCCAAGTTAAAACTAGATGTTATAGAAACTCATTTTCTAAGTTTCTTTGGAGAGTCCTTATATGGAGTGTGAGGTCCCGTAGTCATCTGTGTGGCAACACTGACGACACTCAGCTGTAGAGGGTTAAGAGGATATTCAGGGTTCTCAATAAAGTTTATTATTTTACAAAACATTCTGTTTTTGGTCAGTCAGCTCAAAAGTATCCACTACCTGGATCTCTACCTGTTTCACTACCTGGCTCTCTACCTGTTTCACTACCTGGATCTCTACCTGTTTCACTACCTGGCTCTGTACCTGTTTCACTACCTGGCTCTGTACCTGTTTCACTACCTGGATCTCTACCTGTTTCACTACCTAGCTCTGTACCTGTTTCACTACCTGGCTCTCTACCTGTTTCACTACCTGGCTCTGTACCTGTTTCACTACCTGGCTCTCTACCTGTTTCACTACCTGGCTCTCTACCTGTTTCACTACCTGGCTCTGTACCTGTTTCACTACCTAGCTCTGTACCTGTTTCACTACCTGGCTCTCTACCTGTTTCACTACCTGGCTCTCTACCTGTTTCACTACCTGGATCTCTACCTGTTTCACTACCTGGCTCTCTACCTGTTTCACTACCTGGCTCTGTACCTGTTTCACTACCTGGCTCTCTACCTGTTTCACTACCTGGATCTGTACCTGTTTCACTACCTGGCTCTCTACCTGTTTCACTACCTGGATCTGTACCTGTTTCACTACCTGGATCTCTACCTGTTTCACTACCTGGATCTCTACCTGTTTCACTACCTGGCTCTCTACCTGTTTCACTACCTGGCTCTCTACCTGTTTCACTACCTGGATCTCTACCTGTTTCACTACCTAGCTCTGTACCTGTTTCACTACCTGGATCTGTACCTGTTTCACTACCTGGATCTGTACCTGTTTCACTACCTGGATCTCTACCTGTTTCACTACCTGACTCTGTACCTGTTTCACTACCTGGATCTCTACCTGTTTCACTACCTAGCTCTGTACCTGTTTCACTACCTGGCTCTCTACCTGTTTCACTACCTGGCTCTGTACCTGTTTCACTACCTGGCTCTCTACCTGTTTCACTACCTAGCTCTCTACCTGTTTCACTACCTGGATCTCTACTTGTTTCACTACCTAGCTCTGTACCTGTTTCACTACCTGGATCTCTACCTGTTTCACTACCTGGCTCTGTACCTGTTTCACTACCTGGCTCTCTACCTGTTTCACTACCTGGCTCTCTACCTGTTTCACTACCTGGCTCTCTACCTGTTTCACTACCTAGCTCTGTACCTGTTTCACTACCTGGATCTCTACCTGTTTCACTACCTAGCTCTGTACCTGTTTCACTACCTGGCTCTCTACCTGTTTCACTACCTGGCTCTCTACCTGTTTCACTACCTGGCTCTGTACCTGTTTCACTACCTGGATCTCTACCTGTTTCACTACCTAGCTCTGTACCTGTTTCACTACCTGGCTCTCTACCTGTTTCACTACCTGGCTCTGTACCTGTTTCACTACCTGGCTCTCTACCTGTTTCACTACCTGGATCTCTACCTGTTTCACTACCTAGCTCTGTACCTGTTTCACTACCTGGCTCTCTACCTGTTTCACTACCTGGCTCTCTACCTGTTTCACTACCTGGCTCTCTACCTGTTTCACTACCTGGCTCTGTACCTGTTTCACTACCTGGCTCTCTACCTGTTTCATTACCTGGATCTGTACCTGTTTCACTACCTGGCTCTGTACCTGTTTCACTACCTGGCTCTCTACCTGTTTCACTACCTGGATCTGTACCTGTTTCACTACCTGGCTCTCTACCTGTTTCACTACCTGGCTCTCTACCTGAGGAGTTTGTCTACCCAACAACAAACTGTTATGAAATGAACTGAACTGCAGAACACTTTCAGTGGTACTGGGATGGAAAAGTTCTGATTAAAATGTAATTAATTCATCACAAAGCCTATTTTAATTAGATTTTTAAAAATCAGGCCCTCCGACTAATTAATCACATTAGAGTAACATTCTCAAGGGCAGCACAGTTTCATTTCAGCAAGATGAAAGGAGTTTCCCTGAGGTATTGAAGGTTGATAGATACAGAATGCAGAAGCAGCCGATGAGATTATCAAAATCACCAGCCTCAGTACTTCAGTTTTGATTTACAGATTTACCTCATTACTATATATTAACTTCATTTGGAATCGGCAAATAGAAAATGAAACTTACCGTCAAAACAGTAAACAAACAAATAAAATCTACAATGGGATTGTTATTACATAATGAACCATGTTGTTACAGTTTCCTGAAAATAAAAATGTGTCAAGCACGTGTAATAATCGTCTCAAAATGTAATAACTTATTACATCACAGACAGGGAGTGATTTGGTGGGGCAGATGGGGGGGGATTTACCCCTTTTGAACCTTTAGAAAATTAAAAAAAAAAAAACCCACTGCTTTTTTCTCAAATTGCACACATTACATAATTTGTTGAGGCAGCTTATTGCACAGTGTGTCAGTTTATTACAAAATTTAATGACAGTGTAAAGTTTTATTACATAATGTGGCTCAACAGATATTGACTAGAATTTATGGAGTTTTATAGACTTACATTTTTGTTTGGCGGTTATTCCATCTTCCTTTTCATCAGACATGTCAAAAGCTGAAAGAAGGTACAGATGTTATTTTACTGATCACTCATGCCATTGAGACCAAGTTTAATTATCATACATCTGGTCTAAAAGGTTAACCAAAATTAGAAATCTCTCTAACTCCTGAAAACAAAGTGAAGGGATTTGTTTTTATTACTTTTTTTTTTTTGCATGGTGCTTTTACCCTTCTAGTATAAATAATAGTAAAGAAATAGTAAATACTAGTAAAGGTCAGAGTTTGTTCTTTTCAGCTTTGTGAAAAGATGTTGTGATTTTAAGCTTTTACCTCCTCCTAGTTAGAGTTTAGCGTACAGTCTCTCTGCTGGCACACTACATATCCCAGATGTCCCAGAGATGTCATATTGGATTTAGGTCAGGCGAGCGTGGAGGTCAACTAGTAATATCAATTCCTTCATCCTTCAGGAACGTGCCACGTGAAGCCTGATGTTATCATCCACCAGGAGAAACCCAGGACTCACTGCACCAGGAAAGGGTCTAAGAACTTCATCTGATACCTAATGCCAGTCAGGGTGCCATGATATCTACATGTCTGTGTCCCTCCATGGATCTGTCTGCAGACCAACACTGATCATGCTGAACAATGTTGCAGCAGCATAACGTTCACCGCAGCTTCTGCAGACACTTTCATGTCTGTCACATGACCTCAGAGTGAACCTGCTCTCATCTAGTTCTGATGTTCTCTGGTAAATACCAGTTGAGCTCCACGGTACCGGCAGGGTCCACTACAGTATGTGTGTGTCTAATGGTTTGGTCATTCACACCATAACGTTTATGCATGTTTATGTATATGTATGTATGTATTTCCTTGTGTGCCCTCATGTCTGGTGCTGGACGCGGCTGCCTCGGGAGCATGAAGGTTAAAATGTATCTGGTAGGACTCATCCTGTTCCTCCTGCACTAAGGAGCACATACAGTCCTGCTGATGGGTTAAAGACCTTCAAGGTCCCTGTCCAGCTCTCCTAGACTAACTGACTGTCTTCTGGAATCTCCTCCATGTTCTTGAGACACTGGGAGACACAGGAAACCTTCTGGTGATGGTACATATTGATGTTCCATCCTGGTGCAGGTGGACTTCCTGTAGAACCTCTGTAGGGTCCAGGTATGTCCTCATGCTTCCAGTAGTGACTCTGACCCGAGTCAATAAAACATGAGGAGGGAAAATGTCTGACCTCCACCTGCAGAACTCTTCCTGTTTTGGAGTTTGTCTCGTTGCTGCTTTAGTGCAGCTGTTATTAATTTAATCATCACCAAACAGCTGATACTGATTAACAACCACCTCTGATAGTGATCTGATCACAATATCCCAGAAGTGTAAATGACTTGTTACTCAGATTAAACAATGTTCTTTTACTTTTTGAACAGTATCTATATTTTTCCTTCCTAGTTTTCTTACCAGGGTTGTCTATCCCACTATCAACATGCTGCACTTTTAGCTCCTTATCATCTTTAGGTGACGCCGTCTTGTCATTTTTCTGGGTCTGAAAACAAAGACAGTCAAAAAGATGATGTCACAGCTTGTTCTACCAAAAATATCTAAATCCTATGGAATGTGATGTCTCTTGTTTTGCAGTTTAAAATTGTTTTAAATGGTCTTTAAAACATACAAATGTTTACAACATCTAATGTTTAATTAAAGTTTCATGAAGAAATCTATTACAATGGTCTTTCTTTTTATTTTTTGTTTTTAATTTCAGCACTAATAAACAAATACATAGAAATAGTAAATCATATCACAAATCTTCAAATTATTTTTTTTTTAAAAAGTGCAAAAATTACATATAGATTGTAATAATGAACTTATAAAGGATTTTACTTTGGATTGTTCCATTTGGTAGTTCCCGAGCAGCTGAGCATAGCGTCCATTGTCTTCTATCAGTGTCCTGTGATTTCCAGCCTCCAGGATCTCCCCATTCTCAAGTACCAGGATGTTGTCACAGAATTCCAAATACTTGAAGACAAAATAAAAGCAAAATTAAAAACATAAAGGTAATAAACTTCCTCACAGCTTTGCATAAATATTCCTTGAGTTGGTAGAGCTAAATATCTGAAATGATGTTACCATGACCACTGCTGCCACTGGATGGAGCAATAAGGTTTTGTTTCCCACCTTTTCCAAAGTATTTATGCTAAGGGGGGGGTGGGGGGTGACTTTAATTACTCAGGACCTATCAGGATCTACATATTGATACACCCAAGGTTTTAATGAAAGCATGAGTGAAATGAGGAACATTTTTTAGGTCTTTGGTGAAACTTTAACCCTTTAGGTACCAGAGTTTTCTCAAAAGGACAATATTTTCTATTAACATATTGTTGTAAGGTTGTAGCTTTAAAACCATTCAAAACTCTTTATTAACAATATATCGTCTTGACCAGAATACTAGCCATATGTTATGCATCACTACCATCTGGTGGTGTTGGGTAGAAATAATGTGCTATTTATAGGTACTTGTAAAAAACTTGTAAAATAGTAAAACTTCTTGAGTTGGTTGGCCAGATCAAAGCTGATCGTGCGGGGTGGTGGGGGGGGGGGGGGGGGG